>JAJOOD010008590.1:0-39484 GCA_029582525.1 Solanum tacnaense | reverse complement strand
GATCCTATAGTCATATGTTTTTTACTGCGCTTCGCCTCTCACAGTATTTTCTTGATGTTATTGTCTCCGTTGTTGATTGTACACTGTTTCTTATTGGGTGTTATGTTATATATAATGTCTCCTCTTTTCCTGCTTGGTTTGGATGTACTTGAGCCGAGGGTCCTCCGGAAACAGCCTCTCTACCTCTACGAGGTAGTGGTAAGGTCTGCGTACACTTTACCCTCCCCAGACCCCACTTTGTGGGATTTCACTGAGTTTGTTGTTGTTGTTGTTGTATATTAGATTAAAAATATATATAAGATTCATTAAATTTGTTTAAAATTCAAGTCAACAATTGTAGGAGGAATGATGTCATAGTCATAATATCATTTATATGTAGATAAAAAATAAAACTTTCTAAGTCAAAAAAAGTCCTTATTTATGGAAAAGCATATCATATAATGTCTCATGTCCACATTATTGTAATCACTAATCACTATATGTGCTTTGTTCTTTCAATCTTTTCAATGATTACTTTTTATGAAGTCACATGAAAGATAGTCCACGGTTCTTATTGAAATTTTTTAGGCTTCTTTAGCGATTGTGAAATCACCAGATGAATTGTTAAGCCATAGATAAGATTCAGACGTGCGTGTTGCTTCACTCTGATTCTTGATAATGAAATATCGTCTCTAATTATATAAATTTCTTGCATAACCTTTTCCTCCATCTTATATATCTTTTTAATTATTGGTTTCTACACTCTTTTTTTTTCAATTTTCTTGTTGGTAATTAAAAGTCGACTCATTTATATCTTGGGCTATTTATGTAGCATACCAAATTCAAATGTGGTGGAATTTCATTGGGCCTAAGTTGGGCCCATGTACTTGGAGATGTATTTTCAGCAACTGAATTTTGGAACTTTTTGGGTAAAGTAGTTGGTGGATACCAACCGCCCCGGCCCCTTAACTTGGCCTATTCATTAACCAAAGCAAATTCAACCCAAACCCTACAAAAAATTGTGGAGGATCCACTCTCCATAAAACGGGTCGACCCGGTTGAAGATCATTGGATTGCTAATGCAAGTTGCAAGTTGGAATCGTTTTCGATCCATGTTAGTGCATCCAAATTGGGCCACTTACAATCAAGAATAGGCATTCAAGGCCCATTTGAATCACTATGTGCTATTATTTGGCAGTCTATTTCAAGAATTAGAGATGGGCCTGGCCCAAAAGTCGTGACCATTTGCAAAAAAAGTGAAGAAAAGAAAGAGGGCCTTATAGGAAACACTCAAGTAATTGGTGTGGTTAAAGTTGATGACTCAATTAGAGATGCTAATCCTAGTGAATTAACAAGGTTGATTAAAAATGAGATCATTGACGAGCGATTAAAAATCGATGAGGCCATCGAGAAAGATCATGGAGTGTCGGATGTCATTGTTTACGGAGCAAATTTAACTTTCGTGAGCCTGGAAGGTGCTAATCTCTATGGATTCGATTGGAAGGGACATAGGCCGAAGAATGTAAGTTACTTTATCGATGGAGTAGGCGATGCAGGGACCGTGTTGGTGCTTCCAGACGGGCCAAATGATTCCGAAGGAAGGATTGTGACCATGACTTTGCCTGAGGATGAGATAATGAAGTTGAAAAATGAGCTAAACAACGAATGGGCTATTGCTTGAACAACAAGATCTCCAGTGTAATCACATAGGTGGAGTCTTTGCTTGAAATAAAAAGTATTTGTTTCAATTCTTGTTTCATAGTTTAATTAATTTGGTGTAATTGTGGTGTTGGTTTGTTACATTACTAAAGTTGGGCTTTAGAACTTGTTTTTATTTGAGCTGTTGAAATAATAACTTTGTCTTTTCTTTATTAGAATCTAAATATTGTCAGCAATGGGTTTAAAAAAAATGAGAGAATCAAATTTGTATATTATTTCTTTTTCACATCAAAGTGAAATAATATATAAATTTTCAATTTCAAGTAGACAGAAAGAAAGATAAATTCCAAGTACTAATAACTATACTTATATTTTATAAATGAAAGTAACAACTTGTAATTATACTCATACATCAACTTATATAGCAATCATATAAAACTCAAACTCATGAGTACTAATTAAAATAAATTCTAATACTTTCTTGGATTAATTAACATTATGTTTCTATAATAAACTGTCATTAATGACATTTTGACTCACATGCAGCAAGAGAAGGATAGCATGCTTTTGTAGCTGTTGCACAACACCATTTGCCTGGTTGACCAGGAATTTGAAGGCATAAATCAATTTTATCTTCTACTTCAATGTTCATACCTTCTTCACCTGTATTTCATGAAATTCAATTATAAGAATATGTAAAATTTTATAATAACATAAAAAGTGAATAACATTTAAAACAAGACATGTTACATGTTCATTATAATTTTTTATTATTAATTCTAATAATAATAAAAAATTAAATCTAATAGGAAAAAGTGTGGACTTACAATGATGAAGAGCCAACAAGGAAAATAAAACCAAGCAAAACAACAAAACTGATTGAAGGGAGAACTTTGTAAAGTCCATTGAAAAATGTATTATTAAGTGCTCAAAAGTATAAAAATTGTGAGAAATACTTATGAAATTCTCTCAAATATATAGCCATATGAAAGTACTTGATTTTGATAATTAAGGAAAACTAATGATTAATTTAAAATTATTTCTTCTTGGTCTATATATTAATAATGATTTTTCCCCAAAAGGCTGATATGGTATAGACAAATATAGTATTTCTACTAGTATATCTATTTTCTCAATAAGGATTTTTCCTTATTTATTGACTATAAAATTGGAAAAACAAAACAAATATATTCAACTCATTTAGTCCTCACTACTATAATTTATTATTTTCTAAAATAACTCTTTTTTTGTTTTTCTTTACTTTTTACTTATTACCATTATTATCATTTATTTCTTTTCCTAATATTTCTTTCACCAAAAATAAATAAATAAAATATTTGAAATGTATCCTACACATTCCTTATTGCCATTTGTTTTTATTCCTAAAATGTTTTTTTAAAACAAAATTATTTTCTTGTCTTTTTCTTTTTTGTACTTGGTGCATGAATATGCTTAGCCTAATTAGTTTGATAAAAAAATTATAGCCTGAAAATCATTTACATCTCTTACCTTTACGGTAAAACCTCATTGAATTAATATTCGATTAATTAATAAACTCTCTAAGATGATATTTTCCTCCGGTCCCAACTTGGGTCAATGAAAAAAATCACTCATTTCGATAAGATAATAAGATAGTATATTTTCAGAAGACCGTTATATTAGTATATGGTCCCATTAATATTATAAATTAATAATTCATTAAAAGTACATATATGTATCTAAGATAATTTAGTGAAACATTATTCTATTGTCTTATATTTTTTTTGTTAAAATTTAAATCTTGTTGAAGCTCATCTCTAACTTTTCTTATTGCATCCAAAAAATTTGGTGTTGTCATTTCGAACTGCACCATAAAATTGTGAAGTGTTTCCTTACCCGTAACTGGTTTAAAAAGATATTGTATCATCTTCTACTTTATCATTAACGTTATTTTTTTCTATGGTATCCACAATTTCTTCTAAACTCTGAACTTCTGAACATGTATCATTATGGGTCATGGTTATGTAGGTGTTTGAGGGTTCGACTCTCACTATCTATTTCTCTATTACTTTTCAAATAATAGTTAAAAACTCATAACAAATTCGAAAAACTAGTCATCCCAACTAATTTTTACTTATATGTTTGTTTAGGTGCAACGATGAAAATAGCATCGATGAGCCATTAAATATTGGAAATAGTTTTGGACGAAGTTCCTCCATTTATAAACACTAAACAAATTAACTCCAAAAAACGATGTTGGAATCCAAAGGATCGACAAGTGAATCACAAAAAAATGATATATTCATGAGGTTCAAAGTTTGAAAGTTCATATATACCTTTATAAGTTTTTTCGTGTTTTAAAATGTCGATAAGTTTATACCAAAAAAAGAATTGTGCATTCAAGTGTGGCTATTCCCTTATTACTCTTTAAATGGTGGCTAAAAACTCATAGTAAATCAGATATATGAATTTAAAGAATATATCAATAACTGAAAATGAACTTTCTTAATAATAATCAAGTTCTTTTATTTTAATAAATAATTAATACATCAACTTAATTAACTAGTAAAGTGAAACTCACACGTTTTAATTGGGAAAAATCATAATGCTTTCTCAAATTAATTAACATAAAAGTACTTCATTTTGGTGAGAAATGCTTATATTATGAAATTTTCCCAAATATATAGGCTATAAAAGTACTTCATTTTGGCAACTAACACAGATTATTAATTGATTAACCAAATTAGGTTTAGTCTATATATGTATTATAAAAAAATCTATGCACAAGAGATATTTTCTCAATTTTTGATACTTTTTCCTTATTTGTCCAACATGAAAATAACATCAATAAACCCATAATTATTGGAAATATTTTGGTAACCCATAATTTTTTTGGTCGCAAATGAATAAGCTTTTGCGTCGAGAGAGAAACACTAATGTATAAATGTTCAACTTCAAATCGATAGAGAAAATGCAAGATAAATATGATATAAATATACGAAATTAGAGTATATAATATCGATCGCTGAAATTGAATTTTATTGAGTTTATAATCAAAGATGTTTTTATTTTAGTTATACATCAATATAATTAGTAACATGAAAGTCATGAGTACTAATTGAGGACAAAACTATTAATGTTTTCTCGAATTAATAATATCATATTTTTCTTGAAAAATTATCATAATTAGTGACAATTATCCTGACATATTTGGTTAGTATCATAGCATTCTGAAATTGCTGGGCAACACCATACGGGTACTGGATTGCCTTGCTCATGAACTGGGATGCATCGATAGATTGCCGTGTCTGATTTAACATTTATACCTTCATCACCTGTATTTCATGAAATTCAATTATAAGAATATATAGAATTTTATTATAACATAAAAAGTGAAAATAACATTTAAAACAAGACATGTACATGTTGTAACTCATTATAAAAAATTAAATTTAATAGGGAAAAATGTGGACTTACAATGATGAAGAGCCAACAAGGAAAACAAAACCAAGCAAAGTAGCAAAACTGATTGAAGGGAGAACTTTGTAAAGGCCATTGAAAAATATATTTTTTAAGATTCAAAAATATATTTTTCAAGTGCTCAAGAGTCTAAATTGTGAGAAATACTTATGAAATTCTCTCAAATATATAGACTTATGAAAGTACTTGATTTTGATAATTAAGGAAAACTAATGATTAATTTAAAATTGTTTCTTCTTGGTCTATATATTAATAATGATTTTACCTAAAAAGGCTGATATGGTATATTATTTCTACTAGTATCTATTTTCTCAATAATGATTTTTCCTTATTTGTTTTTTACTATAAAATTGGGGAAATTAAATATATTCAACTCACTTATTCCTCACCACTATAATTTATTTTATTTCTAAAATAACTCTTTTTGTTTTTCTTTACTATTTACTTATTATCATTTATTTGATTTTCTAATATTTCTTTACCATTTCCTTTTATTACTTGTTTGTGAATATGTGAAATTTTACCCAAAAAAATAAAATAAAATGTGAAATGTATCCTACACATTCATTCCTGCCATTTGTTTTTATTCCTAAAATGTTTGTTTAAAACAAAATTATTTTCCTGTCTTTTTCTTTTTTGTACTTAGTACATGAATGTGTTTAGTCTAATTAGTTTGATAAAAAAAAAAAATAGGGCGAAAACCGTTTAGACCTCTTAATTTTACATTAAAAATTAAATTTATCTTTTAATTTGAGATAAATAGTCATTCTCCTTATCTGATCTTTTATTTTTGTAGACTAAAAAATAAAGTGACAAACAAATGGTGTGCCCATTATTCCCATTTAAGGCAGATTCACCTCGGATCATGTTTATATAGATATTCGAGGATTCGAGTCTCACTATCTATTTTTCCATTACTCTTCAAAATTCAAATGGTAGCTAAAAAGTAAAAATAGACCCGAAAACTAGTCTTCCCAACTAATTTTTACTTGTGTGTTTGTTTAGGTGCCACGATAAAGATAGCGTGATAAGCTCATAAATATTGAAAATAGTTTTGGACAAAGTTCCTCCATTTATAAACACAGAATAAATTGACTCCAAAAAACTATGTTGGAATCCAAAGGATTGACAAGTGAATTACAAGAAATGATATATTTATGAGTTTAAAGTTTATAAGTTTTTCCATGTTTTAATTAAATAGGGATCATTTTATTTTTTTAAAAAGGAATTATGCATTCAAGTGTGGCAATTCTCTTATTACTTTTTAAATGGTTGCGAAAAACTCATAGTAAATCAGATATATAAATTTAAAGTATATATCGATAACTGAAAATGAACTTTCTTAATAATAATCAAGTTCTTTTATTTAAATAAATAATTAATACATCAACGTAATTAACTAGTAACATGAAACTCACACGTTCTAATTGAGATAAATCATAATGCTTTCGCAAATTAATTAACATAATTATTTTTTGAAAATTTTCATTTATGACAATGAGCATGACATTCTTTTAGAGAAACATAGCCACATGTGGGTGGATTGTTCGTATGGCAACACCATTTGGGTGGGTCACCAGGACTCAAAAGCGGAATGCATACATCGGTATTAAGCTCTGACGTAACTCTCGTACTTTCATCACCTGCATTTTTTTAAAACAAGAAAACATCTCGATTAGTTTCTGTACAATAACAAAAGTTCTTATACTATCAGATCGATTACTAAAATATAACAATTACATGCATGTAACCATTCATAAAACGAAGAATTATAATTTCACGTTATTAAATTATTTGTTGCGCATAATGACGATAATAATAATAATAAGTATATATAAAAAAAAAATGAATTTGGACATACAATGATGAAGAGCAAATATAGAGAACAAAACCATTGAAAGCAACAAAATTGATTGAAGGGAAAATTTTGTAGAGGCCATTGAGGATAAATATGCTTTAATGTTCTAAAGTCTAAAAATAGTGAGAAATACTTGTATTATGAAATTTTCCCACATATATATAGCCTATAAAAGTACTTCATTTTGGTAACTAACACAAATAAATAATTGATTTACCAAATTAGTTTTAGTCTATAAATGTATTATAAAAAAATCTATACATGCACAAGAGATATTTTCTCAATTTTTGATACTTTTTCCTTATTTGTCCAACATGAAAATATAACATTGATAAATGTGGTAAAACATAGTATCAATCTTATTATAATGAAAGAGCAAGGTACTCTTTTATAGATACAAAATACAAGAACAACCGATGTGATTAACTCCTCCGAGAATACAAATTCTATACCTAGAAGAGTTCTATACAATACAAACTGTTTACCAAATATTGATAATTCAAAATTCAAATTACTGCATATCTATAAGCTTATAACTAACTACCAAGTACACTATTAAACATCAATAAAACCCATAAATATTGGAAATATTTTGGTAACCCATAATTTTTTTTGGTTGCAAATGAATAAACTTTTGCGTCGAAAGAGAAACACTAGTGTATAAAATGTTCAACTTCAAATCGATAGAGAGAATGTAAGAAAAATATGATATAAAGATATAAAATTAGAGTATATAATATCGATTGCTGAAAATTGAACTTTATTAACGTTATAATTATCGAGTTATTTTTGTTTTAGTTATACATCAACAAAATTAGTAACATGAAACTCATTAGTACTAATTGAGGAAATCCATAATGCTTTCTCGAATTAATAATATTATATTTTACTCAAAAAATTATCATAATTAGTGACAATTATTATGACATGTTTGGTTAGTATCATAGCATTCTATATTTGCTGGGTAACACCATATGGTTACTGGATTGCTTTGCTCATGAATTGGGATGCATTGATCGGGTGCCGCGTCTGCTTTAACTTGGGTATTTTCATCACCTGTATTTCATGAAATAAGAATGCATATCATTATTCAATTAATTTTTATACATTAACAAAATATGTAAAAAAAAAAATCTCATATTACCCAAAAGTATACTTTTTGTATGGTACATAATAATAATAATAATAATAATAATAATAATATATTTGAACATACATTGATGGAGAGCTAATAGAGAAAACAAAATCAAGAAAATTAGCAAAATTAATTGATCCAATGGAGAATTTTATAGAGGCCATATTGAACATATATATATGATTTAGTGCTCAATGATAAAAATAAAATAAAATGAGAAATACATATGAAATTCTCACAAATATATAGTTCTATCGAAGTATATGATTTTAATAATGGACATAAACTTATGATTAACTTACCAAGCTTTATTACCTAATTTTCATCTAGAGACACAATATTTATAATTTCAACTACTTATCTTTTACATGTTTTAGATATGATAATTACAATATTCTCATATTCAATATAATAGAAGATATTAGCTTACTTTTTATAAAATTTTAAAAATAAAATAAAATGAGAAATACATATGAAAATTGAACTTTATTAACGTTATAATTATCGAGTTATTTTTGTTTTAGTTATACATCAACAAAATTAGTAACATGAAACTCATTAGTACTAATTGAGGAAATCCATAATGCTTTCTCGAATTAATAATATTATATTTTACTCAAAAAATTATCATAATTAGTGACAATTATTATGACATATTTGGTTAGTATCATAGCATTCTATATTTTCTGGGCAACACCATATGGGCACTGGATTGCTTTGCTCATGAATTGGGATGCATTGATCAGGTGCCGCGTCTGCTTTAACTTGGGTATTTTCATCACCTGTATTTTATGAAATAAGAATGCATATCATTATTCGATTAATTTTTATTCATTAACAAAATGTGTAAAAAAAATCTCATATCATCATATTACCCAAAAGTATACTTTTTGTATAAAGGAATAAATATATTTGAACGTACATTGATGGAGAGCTAATAAAGAAAACAAAACCAAAAAAATTAACAAATTGGATCCAATGGAGAATTTTATAGAGGCCATTGAACATATATAGTATATGATTTAGTGCTCAAGGATAAAAATAAAATAAAATGAGAAATACATATGAAATTCTCACAAATATATAGTTCTATCGAAGTATATAATTTTGATAATGGACATAAGCTTATGATTAACTTACCAAGCTTTATTACCTACCTAATTTTCATCTAGAGACGCAATATTTAAAATTTCAACTACTTATCTTTTACATATTTTAGATATGATAATTACAATATTCTCAATATAATAGAAGACATTAGCTTACTTTTTATAAAATTTTAAAAATAAAATTTCAAAAGTTAAATACAAAATTAATATTCCCCTAGTCGATTTTTTTTTTCTTTATTTAAAGCATGACGTCGTTTATGTTCTTGAAAATTTCGATTCATAAAAATAATAAGAATGATTAATTAGAACCTGTTTGTATTTCCTTTTGACTTACAAGTAAAAAATCTTAACTTATTATTTTTATTTTTGTAGCTTAAAAGCTACTTTTAGCTTAAAAACACTTAAAATAAGTTAATCTAAACAGACTTTTAATTAATATGGTTCTTGACATTACAAAACTACATACAACTAAGGACATTATATTTCTTCATATACAACTTTAAGGAAAAGAGAGCTTTGCGAAAGTCTAAAAAGGAATTGAGTAAGCACTCGTCTAAGAGAAGAATTTAATAAAGCGAAAATTAGAAATTTTCCGATCAAACAAATATAAGTCACTTAGACAAAAAAAATAACTTATATCCTTACTTGAATTAACAAAGAAAAATCATAAAAGATTATAAGTCATTTTAATCAAATTGAAACTTCAAAATCATTTTATTAAATTCTTGGAAATGTTGAAGAATCACTAATACAAGTCACATAATTTATCATTAATGACAACTATTTTGACAATTTTGTAGAGAAAGATAGTCACAATTGAGTGGTTTGACCAACGTGCAACACCAATGGGGTGGTTCACCAGGAACCACAAGTTGGTCACATACATCGTTTGAATCAAGTTTCGCGCTTTCATCACCTGCATTTTGTGAAATACGATAACATATAGATTAGTTAATATAGCTTTCATATACTGACATTACTACGTAAAAAAAACTCTTATACTGTCGAATCACCTAAACAATAATATCATATTTTTTACGATTTTTTCATTGAAAATTAAATCTCAATAATTTATACTAAACATACATTGATGGAGATTCACAAGAGAAAACAAAACCACACAAAGCAGCAAAATTGACTGAAGGGAGAATTTTGTAGAGGCCATTGAAAATATATGATTTAGTGCTCAAAAATCAAAAGATAATGAAAAATGCTTAAGAATTGTCTCAAATATATAGACTTTTAAAAGTACTTGATGTTGATAAGTGACAAAAATTAATGATTAATTTACCAAATTTTATTTCCTTATTTTAATTTTTTTTAAATATAGAGACACAATATTGAAAATCACATTTACTTACCTTTTTTCATGTTTTAAATGAACACCCCTTATTATGAAATTACAGTCTCAGTACAAAAAAGGATATTGGATAAATTACTTTCTATAAAATTTAATTAATGTATTTGACTACATGTTTGACCCTTATCACCCTTCAAGAGAGTCAAACTTAGGTAAAATGTAATCTTCGATCACTAGTTTACCAACATGATTGAAGATTGAAGACCGAAGTATAGACTTTGACTGTCGATATTATTGTATATAGATATATATCGTATATGTATATATATTATAGATATATAGTATGTGCATATGTTACATGTAGTATATGTATATACTTATATAAAGTATTCATTATTTACACACTACATACATATTTTGTAATTAAAATAGCCAAAAACATTGGGCTATAATTTCCCCCTTATTCTTTAGGAAAGCATGCACTAACTTCTGATTGAAAACAACTATGACTCTAAGAAAGAATGCGCTCGCGAAAACAATAAGATCATCAATGTGAATTATATAATAGAGTTGAATGTCTATCAATCGATATTCTATATGATGTGATATTAGTAGTTTTATCTGCTAGTAAGAGAAACTACGATGAATGAATCTTTCTTAACTAATAAAGGTTTGTTGGACACCCAACAGCCCATGGGCCGTGTAGTGCTGGATTGGGCTAGCATTTTGAAGGTCCTCAAATGAGAAGTTGGGCCAATAATTTATACAGCCCATGTAGACTAGGCTTACTAAAGTTGGATTGACCCATATTGACGACTCTACACAGTATTGGGAAGAGAAAGCCATTCCCACTCTTTCTTTTGTTCGAAAATCAACTGCACATGAATAGAAAAGTCTCTCTATTTGCATCAACCGTTGCCAAAACAAAGAATGCAATTTGACACATATTCAACATACATTAACAACATAAATAGCGCGATATGGTTAAAATAGCAACTTGATTCACAAATAACTCTGTACAAACAGTTACCCATATTTGGTTAGCACTTACATAGTTGTTACACTACTTATAACATCAATGCTAACCAAACTCTTCCAATTACATATCTAATATACAAGCTATATATAAAAACTATATAACAAGGATTATTCGTTATAACGATGTTTCATTCCTTTGTCTACGCATACGTGCACCCCATGACATATTGTTACCAGAGTCCTTATGTGTGTTTCTTCTTTTCAACTCAGATAGCTGGGAATGCCAACGATTCTTCCATTCACCGGTGTCCTCCATCGACTAAATGCATATAAGAAAACCATATCAGTGAAGAAAATAGAAGATATCAAGATAGAATTCGCGGATATATCACTGTACAACAACAAAAAAAACCAATTATATGGATGCAAACGCTGTGATTCTCTAAACAAAACGATATATTTTCAGTAGCAGAGGCTGTATAAAGTTGTAGAGATGCACTGAGAAGTATATGGCATTTCAACAACACTAACTCCATGTTCTATGAGTGATCCTTACTCGTAGCAAAGTTAGGATCTTCACTAAAGGATTCAGAATATAAAAAGTAAAGACACAAAGAAGTCAAGGAATTAAACGTCTACTATATACACATTTTTAAAAAAAAATTGATCTTGGGCAACCCCCTTGCGCCTTGCTAGCTCTGCCCCTGATTCTTACAACTCTTTCAAATCAAATATCAGCCAAACACTAATATTCCATCCATCTCAGACCTTGTTGTCAACCTATGTTGCTAGGACTCTCCAAAAATGTCAACAACTGCATGTCGGATTCTCCAAAAGTAGTATGTACGACATCGAAAGTGAAGAGTCCAAACAATTAGTTGTCAACAATCATACTAAAGACAAATTTCCCTCAAATTAGACACCAAACATATA
This sequence comes from Solanum tacnaense, assembly GCA_029582525.1. NCBI lineage: Eukaryota > Viridiplantae > Streptophyta > Magnoliopsida > Solanales > Solanaceae > Solanum > Solanum tacnaense. Next base: position 27,074 of record JAJOOD010008590.1, on the reverse strand, counting down.
AACACACACAAATTAGGTGACTAAAACAAGATAATTAAACAAACCCCATTTAATTTCAAACTTAAAAAAACACCACTACCACAAATTTTTACACACATAAAAAAACTTTAATTCACCCCATAGTATTATTACTTAAACTCGCCCTCACCAAATAATATTCACATTTAGACACATTAACTCGTCTCAATTGCACACTCCTACTTACCAAAATCATCTTTGCACCTCCAAATTTACGTGTCACATAAGCACTAGTATCCACGAGACACAATAAGGACGAGTTAGAGTGTTTAGTTGTCAATTAACTCAAAGTTAAAATGTTTAATACAATAACTTACAAATTTCAAAAACACAAACTTTAATTCACCCAAATATCCAAAAAAATTATCAAAAATAAATAAAACCAACCTCATCATTTTGGCACTTTCTACGAGGAGAGAGTGCAAAGTGAAGACCTTTAGACATATCTTTATCATACATATCTCTTGATTTAGGATCCGATAATGTCTCATAAGCTTCTTGAACCCGAATAAACCTTTGGGTATTTTCTTCGACCCGACCCGGAGGTGAAACATCCGGGTGGTACTTTCTTGCTAATTGTTTGTACGCTTGTTTGATTTCTAATAAAGAAACAGTTTCTTGAATACCCAAAAGCTCATAAAAGCTTTTTGATTCACTAATTTCTATCACATTGTTGTTAAGTTTTGAATGAACTCTCAAAGACACTTTTTGAGTTCTTGAAAATTGTGGATATGATGGGGAAAATAGTACACGATCTATTGGGGTTCTTAGATACATTTTTTCTTCTTCTTGTGGAATTTGATTGAAGTGTGAAGATTTTTAGGTGTGTATATATATAAGAAAAAGGCAAGTGGAGTATTTCGATACGTTCCATTTGGTTTTAATTTTGACGTATCAATATGTTGAATGTATTATAAATATATCAGATGAAAAGTTAAAATTGAAGAATTAAATGTGGAGAATAGGGGGCGCGACATACCGAAAATTACACCATTAATATAATATATATATATATGTTGAACTCTCTTTGGCTAGTTCATGTGTCTACTTCGTCATAGTTTAACCCCTTAATAAATTTCATAACTTCACCACTAGAAGCGAATATTGAGTAGTTCAATATAGTTTCACATGTGGAATTTAAGAAGGATGAAATTTTCACATAGTTTATCCGAGAGGTTGGAGTTTTTACCATAGTGAAAGGTATTTTTGTCGTTTTAACTATTTTCAATTTAAAATAAATTAGTGGCTAATCGATTTCGCAACCTATTAGGGAGCCATAGTAGTAATGAGTTTTAGTTGAAGACGAATAAAGTACCTTAATTTGATGAGTTAATTGATTTTTAAGATTTTTATCATTAAACTTCATTATATTTTCAATATTTCCGAAGGTTTTCGTTTATATACTATTATGTTTCACTTAAAAAATATCAATTTTAGATGAACTCATTATCAAAAAAACTAAATGTCATTAGGTTTATTGAGTTTGATACACCAACAATTTGATATTTGTGAGTCGGACAATTTTGTCAAGCTTCTAGAGAGATTCAAAAAGTTTGCTCACTTTCTACCATCCTACTTAAAACTTGTGAATTAATCATGATTACAAGGAATATACAATAAAATTACTCATTACAATTATTTCATGAGAAAGTCCCCCTAAAAACGACTTCGACACAATTATTGAGAGAGATGGAAAAAGTTTCAAGCTTTCCTTGTCTATTAAAATGAATTTACCTAAAAGTCTTCATTTTGGGAACGTCTAGTACTAAAGTCATTGAATGAGTAAGTCGCCACGTTACTTTAGCCCCACATACGAAAAAGAAATATATTAATGCACTTTTGCACCAAATAACAACTTGTAAGTTGTACCTAAATTTGTTTGTTGATAATGATTTTGACATGAACCCTAATGTTGCCAAACATTGGCTACTCTTTCTACGTGGATGGATAAGTTGTCACTCCTCAAAATTGCAAAAATACAAAATCAGAGGTAAAAGCTGTACATTGATAATGAACTTTATGGCAATGCACACCTTAGTTTTGGATAAGATCGTAATTTTTATGAGATGATATTTCTCATTTCGATGGTGTAAAAAGTACAAAATTATGATCTTACCTATATTTATTTCATAGAATTGATAAGTACAAACATTGTAGGTACGTACACAAAGCCTTACCTTATCCAAGTGTTGAATTTAAAAATACATGGTGCAATTGATTCAAATTACAAGAGTATGTAGCATAATTTACCCTATTTCAACATAATCACAATCGAACGACGACTAATTCAAATGGTATTAGTCGTTACTGGTGAACTGTTTTTCGATTTATGTAAACAAATTGTTACAATTAAATTGTTTATATGACTAATATGTGGAACAGAAGTTTTAACGGTTGATTGAAAATGATAACACCTACAGCTTCGTTAATTTTTTATCTTGACCTCAAACCTTCTGCTGATACAATGTTCTTCCAAAATCTTTTACATGCATTCATTATTTAACTTCAGATAACTCTATTGCGCACCCAAAAATAGAGAAATCCAGAAAATAAGTAGAGCAAGACTCATAAAACATATCAAATTATAAGAAAAACTAAACAAAAAAGAATAGATTTCTCGTTATAAGCAACTCAAATCCAGAATGGGCAGTTGGTTCAAGAAAAAATCCATGTGCTATCCATGAATATAATGGATACATATGCATACGATAAGTTTATGGAATGTGCATTCTTGGTGAGCTAGCACAAAGCGTATAGCGAATAGAACAGGATGTTTGTCAAACAAGAGTCCACAGAACCACACCAAACATCAGGGGATAGACAAATCAAAACAAAAGCATAGTTTGCTTTTGGAGATAATTTAATCAGTTCATAAGACACAAATATCTTTCAGATCCAGGGATGAGAGAACACTAGGCAAATTTCGAGGGTCAGAATCAGCTTTTACCCTATAGGATAATCTGCTATCAGGGAGTGAAAATGGTATCAGCCAACACCATTTTTAACCCAAGTATTATAGTCCACTAGTGAAGAATTGATGGGAAAGAAAGAAGGATGATAAGCATTATGTGGGTGTATTGAAACTTTAACATGCAAAGGAAGAAGACTACTGAAAAATATCTGTTGATTTTTATTTCATAGATGGCCCATACACACCTAAACAAAGTGTCTACTCTTGAGCTATAATCCTTGTCCAAACAAAAACATCCTAGCAAAAATACATAGTCAAATCACCAGCCAAAATTAATGTTTCCTCGCCTTGCTGCTTGTGTCTTTTAGCTAGTCATACTACTCCTTATAGAACCTCCAACCACCCCAAAAACAAAAAGAGGAAAGCAAGGGAGAGAAGCAGAGATGAAAGACGGGGAAGGGTAAACGTGAATGTAAATGAAAAAGGAAGGGGGAAGGGGGAAGGGAAGGAAATTATAAGTGTGACATCAACCACATCTAGATTGACAACAGGATACAGCTCTCAGTCCCATACATCCAGCACCACCTAGAAAAAACAAAACGGAAAACCCAAAAAAAAAAAAAAAAGAAGGCAGAGATTCTTCAGACAGTTAACAAAGAATGCCTTCAGAAGACAATAAGGTGGCCACCATGAGAGCATAGGAGTCAATATAAAGTACAAGGGTAATGCGAGAATTTCCACAATCAGATATATGATACAGATCAAGGAATTCCTCAGATAAGGTTATTTCATACAATGTATGTAGCTTTTACATGTCATAGCATGCTACAAACAAGTGTCAGCATACAGTGCAAATGTGGATTTCATACATACCATTTCCCCCAAATAAATGACTTAATAGCGCTTCTATTTTCTTAATGCCTATTGTTTTTCTTAAGTGCAATATTTTTTCCTAATATTTGAAGTAACTGCAAGAGGTTCCAATCACTTTAATTACTGTAACCCCGGAGGACACTAGACGAATAAAATATAAGCAAGAGGCCAGATAAACCACCTGTTAATCAATTAGACAATTTCGGCAACTAAAATTGTGTGAACTACAGGTGTTGAGCAATAACCATCATGTCCTCCATTACTCCGTTTGCAAGGATAAAAACTAGAAGCTAATGAATTCAACAAGATTTTACCTGTTATGGAACAATTGAGTTCCACCAATTAAAGAACAGATATGAGTATCTGTTTCATGCTCGATTCAGGGAGCATCATGCACTATCATCTCAGCAACATCTGGTTACATTAACCTTAATAGCAGCCTGCCTAACCAAACATTTTCAAGAAGAAAGACAAAAGAAAGAAAAAAAGGGAAAAAAAAAGGAGAAGATGGAAAAAAGGAGATGAAAAGATGAGGAAAGAAGCAATGCAAAATATGTGAAGATTAACAACCTTAAACTTTAACATATTTCTTCATCCCAACAATTTTCAGCCAGCATTCTTAAAATAATTGTTCCAAAAGCAGTGAATGCCCTCCCATTCAAACAACCAAAAATTTCAATTGCATACCTTCAAATACAATCAGATATAACTTTGCCCATTCAATTGATAAAGCGCCAACAAGAACCAGTCCCAAGACCTGCATGTTTTTGGAATTTAACAGGCCCACCAAGCCACCAAATGTAAATAAAATTGGAGCCTCCTACCGAATTACCAACATCACTAACTCATCATGCAAAGGAAGTATAATAGATTCATAAGACAACTAAGCTACTTAATTAGAAAGCTTTTTGAAACTACCCTATCATTAGATCGCATCAGTTAATGAGTACAGGATATGAGAACATAATGCTCAAGGACATTCAAATTCTTCAGTGGAAGGCACAATTCCCTCACAAGAAAGGGTAATTGATATACCTTCCTTCACAACACTGAGATTACTAAAAGGATAAGGGGTAATTAAAATCCTCAAACAGACATACAATTAAGAAATTACTACCTACTGACAGAGGTAAAAGTTCACCATACATGAGCTCAAAAAGTAGTTCACAAGAAACTCAGCAGAGTTGATCCAAGATGGCACAAACTTGATACTCAACCTTTCAACTAATGCTACTTCACTTTCTGGTTATGTTCCATGAAGGACCTGCAAAAGAAGCAAAAATAGGCATTTTCGTCATACAAACTGCAATTAATTCAGTCTAACAGATCTTTCTTGATCATCAGGTGTTGGGATCACGATCTTCCAGGACATTGTGCTTCCTCAAAACTTCTCATGTTTTCTGCAATGGTAAAATAAAATGTTCACACAATTGAGTATCACAAGCCATAACCCATAGATTCAGAACTCTTTGAATTGGAAGCTATCAGTCACTGGTTTACATTCCCTTAGCAGGATCTTCTTCCATCAAGCTAATCTCAGTTGTTCCATGATTATGGTCATCCTGCCTAGATCTTCTCTGGTGACCCCTATGACCTCTCACTTCATCCTTTATGGTTTCATCTTGACCTGATCCATGCCTACTTTCAGAAGAATTTGATCTAGAACGTGCCCTGAGCTTTGATCGTCGGCTATCAGAACGGCTTGCTGACTGTTTAGTTCCGTGCTGCTTATCATCGACAGATCTTGACCTGGAGCGCTTTTTACTTCGACTCTTTGATTTCTCTTTTCTGCTCCTTTCCAATTTAGCACTTGAATGATGTTTTTCTTCAGGAGATCTGGAACTTGACTTTGAGTGCCTTCTACTTCGATGCTTAGGTTTATCTCCTTTATTTCTGTCTAATTTATCACTTGAGTGAACTTTCTCTTCAGGAGATTTGGACCTTGACCTGGAGCGCCTTCTAGCATGATGCTTTTTTTTCTCTTCTCTGCTTCTGCTAGAAAGATGCTTCTCTTCTGGAGATCTGGACCTGGAGGCTCTTCTCTGCTTTGACTTGCTTTCTTCCACAACTTCCGGTGACATTTTCTTCTGTGCATCTTCATCAACCTGTGGTGATGCTGACCTTCTTTGATCCTTCTGCCTGGATTTCTCACCCCTGCTTCCTTCTAGCTTATCATCAGACAGGTCCCTAACTTCAGCAGACTTTGATCTCGAGCGCCTGCTATATTTTGATTTTCTTTCACCATCTTTTGGGGATGACCTACTTTTTCGTCTATGTTCAGGTGATAGTGACTCATGGCGAGAAGCTCTACTTGTCTTAAGTGCTGGACTTTCTCGGCGGTGTTTTGGTGAGCCTGAATCGTCACGGTAAGATTTTCTAGTTCGGGGACTTGTGCTTCTACTTCTGTTTCTCCTTGAAACAGGAGAACGACGATCATAGAATCTAACAAAATCCCGTCTTCGACTTCTTTCATTAGCATATCTAACATCCCTATATGGCCGCCTTTCATCTTCGTAGCCTGAATAGCGCCGGGATCTCACAGGTGACCTGGATCTATAATCTCTTGATCTCCGTGGAGGAGAGAAAGAACGGGATCTCCGCCTTCGCCTATAACTTATTGGAGATCTTGATCTGGATCGAGATTTGGATGGCGACCTGGATCTTGACCTAGCACGACTGGGAGAAGGTGACCTATAACAGTGCAGCTCATTAGTAGAAGACCAATACAGTTAAACAAGCAAATAAATAGCAGATGATGAGAAACTCTATACACTCTCGGACATCCAAATCCTAGAAAAAAGTGTCTCCTTCCTAGAAATTGCTCCAGATTAACATCCCTTACATTTGTTTTTCCATTATAAGGAACAGCCAATACCAGCAAACATTATAGGTTCTCCTGCAGAACTGAAATAGATTATGCAACAATTATTTAAGATTTTTTCTATATAAACCATACGATGCTTGGAAGATTCACGAGGAAAGCCTTGTCCTTGTCCCACTCCACTCAATCCCACCCTTGTAAAACATATGATACCTAGGAGATTCAGTAGGCCATCCTTTTAATTAGATTCCACTCCTCCCAGAACCGCTCACATATAACTTATAAAGCAGATACTAAGATTGTTTCTAGTAGCCCCCACCCCCCCTCTCTTCATTGGAACTTTTTAGTGACCTCTTTATCACTTAAGATCAAAGACAGCCATAGAGAATCTTAAAAGGTCGCAAGACTCACAATTAAGTCTATTATGTTGTCAATTATAATCAAAGCATTGAACATAGCCAGCTATATGTAATCTTTTTTGGTATCTAAAGGTATGGATATGCATAGCTTACATTCACTTCATGCTGTTTCCTAAACACAAGACATGGTGATGTTCTACAGGTGCAATAAGTCCAACTATTAATAATTAAACAAGATACTCCTGATACCAGTTTAGATGAATTACCAAACACATAGGATAGATTATAAGCATATAAGAAAAATAGCTCAAGTGCCATACTTAGCTTTGTCATCAGTTTCCTTATCTTCAGAAACCAGGCCATTCGCTTTCAACATCTTGCTTATTTCTGCAGCTCTTGCGGCAGCCAAATCTGTAGCAGTTTTCATGGTTGCAGCTCGATTAGCAGCTTGTTGTTCAGTCATAGCTTGCTGCATTAATAGGGCTTGCTGGAACTGCATCTGCTGCATTGCTACTGCTTGCTGCATCATCAAGGGCAAAGAAGAAGAGCCCATTGATGAATTTAAGACAGCTGCCTTTGGAGGAAGTTGTTTTGCCATTTCAACATTTAAGGGGCGACCACCAACTTCTATATTGTTCAATGCTAAAGCAGCAGTTGCTTCTTCGGGTTTTGAGTATTCGATGTAAGCAAAATGTTTGGATTCAGTAATGCTACAATCAATGATTGCACCACAGAAACCAAACAGCTGTTTCAACTGATCCACTGTCAGTAGTGGGCTGAGATTGCTGACTTGCAAAGTTCTTTTAAGGGATTCGGCCTTTCTATCTTTGTCACCTGATACATAAAGAAACATAAATAGCACAAACAAGTAGAATGAGGTACACTCTCATGGATACATAGCAGAAATGTCAATATGCATTTTAATTCTACACATCATATTTTATGATGAGTAGGTTGGGGGAAGAAGCAGAGAGAAAGTAGTAAGAGTCTATCTGCTCTCTTTATGTTATAGAAGCAATATAGTTTGAAGAAACTTAAGTAAGAAAAGTTTATGAGCAGCCCCCAGTAACAAAAAAATATATAAATTACTTATTAGGCAATGATGGGAGATAGAAGTACAAGAAAAAAATTCAAGAATCAATGTACAAGTGGACTAGTGGAGTACGGAAATTTTAAGAATAACTCACAATAATCAACAAATAGGAGGAATTTATAGACAGTAATGAGAGCTAGAAATACCAGACGGATCTTTTCCAGACTGTGCTTGTGCCTGAGCAGCATGCGCTTGAAGAGCTTGCGCAGCAACAATTGCCTGAGCAGCAGCCATAGCAGCCGCAGAAGGTGCCATGGGCACTTGACTAAGTGTTCCCATACTGGTGGTTGCAGCTAGAGCAGTCATTAGAAGATTGTGAGGGGGGTGATTGAATTTGCAATCAGTTTTTGCACATCGTCCATAAAGGTACTCTCGGCAAACTTCCCCAATAGATGCTCCAATTCCAGGTAAAACTACACCTCCAGAAGCTCCAGGAACAATACCTGGTATCATCCCAAGCAATCCTGGGACTGCCCCAGATACAGAACCAGAATAGTTTGGCATATTAGGCATGTTCTGGTTGACCATATTTGGAAATGTGGTTGACGGTACTATACCCAATAGCCCACCAGTCGTACTGCCTGCGTGATACAAATACAGCATTAATTCTTTAACATCTAGAATACAATGTTGAATTTTGTAAACCAAAACATGAGTGCATCTTCATCATAACTATGTACTGAAAGGAAAATATCTAACATACTGTTACAGTTCCATGTTAAACATCAACCATATCATTCCTCATTCAAACTACATCACAATATTAATGAGCACATCACAAAAAGAGAAAAATAAGAGTAAGCACAAGAGAACAGCAGTACCACATTTTATATATAAGTTCTGAAACAGATTCAGAGAGGAATGTTAAAAAAGAAAAAAATATGGTGAGAGTTATTGGAGAAAAGAACAGAAGGTGGGGTAGTAGTTTGAAAGCTTCTAGCCAGTATATAAAGTCCTTTTGCTTTTATGTGACTAAAATACGGTAACCAAGCAATAAATCAAAGACTGAGTCACATTCCTGCTATGATGCACCATCAACTTATGATCTCTGCTTCAGCCAAACCCATGCTGACACCTTTGTTGTCATCTTATCTTATCATGGATATGCCTAGACTCTTTCTACTTCCCTTCATATAAAAACCCATAGCCAACACGAAAGAACTTGGGACATCTAATTGAGTAATTTATATTCTGAATAATTGGTAGTGGTAAGGTTATCGTGGAATGAATTTTTAATAAAGTTTTAGCTCTAACAGGAATTTAGAAATGTTGACAAAGGACAAATGCATAGATCAAAAAAGTAGATATAGATACTCACAGAAGGCACAAAAGTGAACACACAAGAAGACAACATTCTATTTGGGGCAGAGCTAAATAATTATGGTGGAGAGGTGCAGCAGATACAATTCTAGACTACTGATGGGTGGTGAAAATTGTTCCAAAGGTGAAATAATATATTCCATAATTACATTGAGGTGCTACATATCTCATATCTAACACCAAACAGCTCCATTAAACTTGGGACAACAGAATGGACTTTAAATCATCACAATGAAATACGAGCCCCAATATTTTTTGAGGGGGCTTTTTTATGGGGCTCCTATTGATTCTGATGTTTTAAAGTCCAAAACAACAACTAAAAGAACTCCCCAAGCCATCCTGATACCAACAGAAATTATCAAGACAATCAACTAAATAGCATACGACGGAAATAAGAATTGACCAACCGCAATCAAATGGGACCTCATCTCAGCAATTCCATTGATACTAGATACTTTTAAAAAAAAAACACCTGTTTTTTAGTACGATAGCCAATTATTAATTCTGATTAGTAAAATTGATTAGTTTAGGTTATATAATTCAAGCAAGCCTTTAAAAAGATGCAATCCATTTAATAAAACCAATATCATAGCCTCATTTGAGAATTTACAATCCAATCAACTACCCACATTTGACATTACCACAAACCACAATTATGATTAAACACAAATCAATCACATACTCACTTTGATCCAACTTTTAGAAGTCAAATCAGACTTCAGGTGAAAAGTTTTTTAGAGTTTAGTTAAATGTTATCATTCTGAAAAGAGTATCTTTAGTTCTTAAATCCAATCCTTTCCTAAAAAAGAAAACTCTACATAATTTTACACAGCTTTTTGAAAAATTTAGGCCCTCTAAATAATAAGCTATCCATTTTGCTCCATTGGAACACATTTAATTCTAATGTTAAACAATTCACATTTCTTTAATACTAGAGTATCACTACAATTATTTCTAACCAACAATTTTCTAGGCAAACTAAAAAGATTTGGCGTATACTACACCTAATGTATGTTGCCATTGTCACTAGACCTTCATCCCAGCTAATTTTAGCATCTTTTGCTTCCCAAAGTTCTTTATTTTTCACTAAGCTAAGCTACCTGACGTAGGAAGTACAAAGCAGTATGAAATTCACCACTCCAAGTGAAGAAAAAAGCAAACCTGTGCTGAAGAAAACAGGGAAAGGACTACCCATGATAGGCTTTCCATTACATTCAACATTCACCATATAATTTCCTCTCTTCTGAACAATATAACTCACTGTGTATGTCCCATCACCCATATCCTTCACAATTCCTTCCAAATCTGATCCTCCAACTCCAACGCCGGGTGAAACTCTAATCTTAACCTGCGCCCCACCATGTGGCACCTTACGGCCGTCAGAATCCTTTGTCACAACGGTGAAAGTTGACGGAGCACACGCTGTTCCACCGGCGATTCCAGTACCGGCGGCCGTACATTTTATAGGGTCAACCGGACCGATCGGCTTCTCCGCAAGCCTCTTCTGCTCATATTCCTCATCGTCTAAGTCACTGTCGGATGCGGCTGCGGCCGCAGTGGCAGAAGCTTCGACGTTCTTAAACGTGGCATCGAAAGCAGCTTTTGCAGCCGCATCTTTCTCTGCTTCGCTCTTTAGCTTCGCTTCCTCTGCTTGCTTCGCCCATATCGGTTTCACCGCTGCCGTCACTGTAATCGCCGATGAATTGTTCCGGTCAGCCATGTAACTGTAGCTACAAAATATGCTAACCCTAAATTTGGTCAAGGAATCTGGTGAAGGGCGAGACCGAAGAGAAATAGACCAAAGAAAAAAGAGGTGTCAATCTATAGAAACCTCAAAGTTATGGACTCGTATAGAATTAAAAGAAATTATGAGTACTTAAATGAACTTTTAATTTTATTCTTTTTACTTGTTATTTTTAAATTTCCTTCTTTTTTTTATATGAATTGTGAGATTTTCGAAAATAGACTCTCCATCCATACGAGATAATAATAAAATCTACATTCAAATATTACTCCCAATTGCCCTCCAGATCATGAGAAGCCATCCGCCTTATTCACTTGTAGGATTTCATTAAATATATTATTGTCATTGTTTCCATTTTTTAGTTTTGGTCAATTTTGTGATTATTAAAAAGGTGTATATTTTTTTGAAAATTCCAAAATAAAATAACCTATTTATATTGTATTTAAAAACTCTTGTTTTAATTATAGTATTTGGTAATATAATGTACACATTCAACTCAGTATAAGCTTATTTTTTTTATTTTTCATTCGGCGTTCGGTATTTGCATTGGAGCTCGATTAAATTCAGATTCACATTTTGGTAGGGGTGTGCAAAAACCGAACCAAAAAAAGTGTTATTGGTTTATTGCTAATTGGGTTATTGGGTTAATGGTTTTATAAAAAAAAATATCGGGTTATCGATTCGGTATTGGTTTTCAATATTGGATTATTGGGTAAATCGATAACCCATTAAGAGTTAAGACTATAGTAATTTAATACTTTTATATATACATACATATTAATAAATATTAATCTCAATATCTTAATAGTTATGTCTTTGTCATTTAGCCATCACTTCATACTTCGCTGTGACTCTGAGTTTACAACTTTACATTATACAAATTGTCAAAACCTAAAGTAAGAATCATATTCCTTTTTATTTCTCTTTGTGTTACACATGTATAGTTCTTTTCATGTTTGTTATTATTATTTCTATTTTATGAGCTTTTGTAAAGTTACATTATTGTCTTGTCATATCAAATTTATTAAAGAAGTCATATATTTTGTTTTATAAGCATATTCTTACTGGTTAAACCGAAAACCGAACCGTTAAGGACCAAAACCGATAAACCAAAAATCGATAAAAAATTATCTTATTGGTTCGTTATTGGTTTAGCGTATTTAAAAACCGAAAACTGATAAATTGAACCGATAATTCATAAAACCGAACCGAACCGATCGATACACACCCCTACATTCTGGTCCAAAAGTTTCACATTGGGATAAAACACTCCCTAATCAAGGCCACATCGAAAGCTCGATTAAATCTAAATTTGAATTAAAAAATCCCACATTAGAAAATATATCACTTCCTAACAAAAGCAATTATACTCAAAATAAGTCTGATACCTCTAATTAAAGATTAAAACTCCACCATGATAAAAATGTAAAAAAAACAAGCAAAACCCTTTGGCCCGAAAAGAAACGAAAGTAAACATAAAAATCCATTTTTTATATACGACGGTCGACGCCTCTTCTCCAACTCTTAAACCCTTTTGTTAAACCTCTTTCTTCTTTAGCTTCTTCTTCTTTTTTTTCCTCTTCCCCACAGCCGAAATCTACTTACAGTGGGGGCAAAGCAATTGGGGATTCAGCAAATAATGGCAACACATTCAGAGATGTATGCTGTTAAATCTCTCAACAAATCCCCCGGTCGCCGCCGTTTTACTGTAAGTTATTTCTTAGTTATCTGAGCTGTTTTAGAGTTGTTACATGTTATAGGAAGATACCTTAGTCAATGATTAAGGTACAAGTTTTGTAAGTAGTGGAATATTATTAGTATTATTACTCTCTTACTATTGTTTCAATTTTAGTATTACCTGTTGTTTTCCTTTGCTGAAGCAACTGTATAATTTGTTGTTGCTATTGTTTTTACTTTTTGAGCTCGAGGTATTGAAAACAACCTCTCTACCTCCCAACCTTAACCTCGTTAGAAAGCAGAGTTGGCTGACTGTCGGTATATCTTTTATGTCACCCGCCACATAGTCCGCCGCAGCGTCTTTCACTTGTGGGGATTACAGTGGGTTTGTTGTTGTTGTATTTTCATAAATGTTACTGCCTCTGGTTCAATTTGTTCTTATTTTCCTTTTTAGTTGGTTGAAAAAGAATGCATTTTTCCTTTTTCGACAACTCTTTAGTTGTAATTTTTCATGTAGCATGTTTAAGATGACAAAATTAAAGGGTATCTTTGGTACATTTAGTCTATCTTTAATTTAAAAACCACAAATTTAAACATCTTTTTTTACTTTCTTAAATTTAGTGCCAACTAACAAATTGAAACATAGGGAGTGCATATTATGTGAATGATGCTCTTTGTTTCTACTATTAATGTTTTGAGGCGGCCTGAATATATCAACTTATTTGCAGTTGCTTGTTCTTCTTCAATTGTAAGATTTAGTGTCTATGCCAAGGGTAGTTATGTCAGACGCTTTGACTTACAGTCGAGCCTACTAAATGAGCAATTGCTGATAGCCTTTTTGCTAGTCTATGATGTAAAAAGTATGCATAACATTAAGCAATTTTTTACGTCTAAAATTTGTACATGAGTCCATTGTACTCATTTTTGTTGCACCTATGATTATCAATTGTTTCTTTCCTTTTGTGGGGATTGAATTTGTTGAATTTTATGTATGGTGCAGTTCAAGACATTTTCAGAGCGGATTGAGGATGTTGACATTGATGTGTACAGAAATCTTGACCCTTTAAAAGCTGAGCCCACTGAAGGTTCCTCCTTCTTCCGGGATTGTATTACAGAATGGAGAGTACGTACTTTCATATTGTTGTTTGAAGATTTCTTTTACCTTATATGTAAAAGTTATTGAATATTTAGTTAATTCTTTGTTTTGGGAGAATTTCATTGTTTCAACTGTTTTTTTCATGTTGAATTGCATTAACTTTATATTTCATCTGCGGAGTGTGAACTATTTTTGTTTTGTTAGCGTGACAGTTACAAGTCTTCTGTTTAGAGATCTTTTATATGGGCTTGAACTTGATGTTGGCGAAAAACTGTCAGCAAATCAATTCTGTTGATGATGTTTTGAGAAGTGGGATGAAGCTGTTGTTTCACAAAGTCTTAGAATTAAGTTTTGGATAATGTTTACATCTTTTTGCATTTGATTATGTTTACATTTTTGTATTTGAAGAAGATCCAAACAGTTCATAAGGGTTCAATCAGGATTTCTTTTCCCCATGAGGCTGTAAAACAAAACACAGAAACAGTTGGTAAAGAGTTCTATAAGTTTCTCCATTGTCCAAATAGTTTGGGATCTGGTATGTGCGTTTGGTTATAGTTTCAGTGCTTATAAGCACCAGTTCAAGCACATTCAACTCTTAGAGAAGTATTAATGTTGTTCGAAGAACTTGCAAGAAGTACCCATTAGGCATTACACCAGATCCGACACATATATGTCTAAGCAAATGAAGAGTTCATGCAATATAGCTTCCGACTGCTTTGCCATTTGATTTTGAAGTTGCTTTCAACTGCTTTTGATTGTTCGTTTCTTAAATTTTAGGATGTTTTGTCTTTTCTTTTTTGGATTTCCACTTATTTCTCTTCTCTTTTTTTGGGACAAAATAACAGGAATTAAACACTGCAGAGGATTTTATTTCATTTTATGAGGAAATATTTCCCTTGGTACAGACGCTACCGCAAATTATACTGCAGAAGGAACTGATAGTCGCAAAGCTTCTTTCGAGACTGGACATGAAAGGGAGACTATCCCTTGAGCCAATCCTCGGGTATTCTGGGAACTTACTGGATTCTTTTATTGATGATTCACTTGGTTTTTGCTTTTGTCGTCTTGTGAACAGTACATCTTTTTCTCTCTAGTTTCGGAAGTTCACCACCTCTTATATCTGATAAGATTCATAATACTAAAAAAAATAGATTCTGATTGACCAAATTAAGAGCTTTCATGAACAGGAAAAGACTTTCTGATAAAAAAGATAAATAAAAATGTACAGGGAAAGACTTATTGAGGTTTCTTGATTTGTTCTCATTTGAATATAACCCCTTTGCTAGTGGTGAGAGCACGAAGCATGATGTGTGGGTTAGGCTCAAATCACGGGTTCAAACCCTGCCACAGAAAAGCGGGTATTTAAGTGGTGTAGGAAGGGGGGTTATCTACCAAGTTTTGAACTATGCGCCACTGGCCTCAGAGATTTCTCAGTTATAACAAAATAAAAAAGAAAATATTACTCCTTTGATTGTTTTTGAAGCATAAATGCTACTTTGTTATCTACTTCAGAATTACATTAGGCTCTCAAATCTCCTAAAAATATTCCTATATCTGTAAAGTGCTTAACTATTCCTAGAATTACATTATTGTTCCCATCATTTTCTTAATAGAGCGACAGAGATAAATTGTTTAACTATTGCTTTTTCCTCTTTATTGTCAAGTCCCGTTATTGATGAGCTATAGTTATCTGTAGGTTGATTGCAGCCTTATCTAGAGATCTCCTGGAGGACTTCTTACCGTGAGTGCTGCTTCTATCTGATTTTCTTCTTGCCGATGAACATTGTGGGGATTGTTTAGCACCTTGCTTTTAGTTTCACAACAGTAACATTTGGAAATTGTATCGTCATTTCTGGGAACAATTCCCTAATATTGTTGCCGCTGCTGTCAGTTTTTCTTTCTTATCTTGTTTGGCTGTCTTTTTGTTTTTATCCTTCTCATTTTGCAGGTATTATCTTCATATTTTAAATTGATACATTTTTTTTTTGAACTTGGTAACTTTGTATTATATCACAAAACATCGTACTGTAACCTTATATACAAGTGTACTCCTGATTTCACTTCTCTACGTCTAAATTGGGTCTAACACATCAATAATAGAGACAGTGTCATTAGAGTATAACTGATTACACCAAAAGACTAAAAGTAAAATGCAGTTTAGTTTAACTTTCTACACATTGTTCTCTATGCTCTCAAAACATCTTGAATTCCTTTCTTTCCAAACAGCCCACCAGATAGCCCCCGGGATAATTCTCCATCTACCTCTGTCCTTAGCATGTACACCTGCTTCCTCCCAGCATAGTAATGCCTCAGCCACCTTCCTGGGCATTGTCCAGGAGATGCCTTTGAGGCTTAGGAATATTCTCCACAGATGATGGGTGTACTTGCAATGTAAAAATAGATGGTTAACAGTCTCAGATGGTTAAATTGATACATTTTGTTGGTGTCTGTTTTATTTGTTTCCCTGTTATGTTGCTCGGACTTTTCAAAAAGGTCAACGGATGCATGTCGGATTCTCCAAAAGTAGTGTATTTTTGAAGAATCTGACACGAGTTCAGCATTGAAAGAGAAGGGTTCGTGCAACTTAGTTCCCTGTGCTTCATCTGTCTAATTTAACGGTGTCGTGAATGGTAAAAAATATTCCATATGACCTTGAAGACGTTTAGTATTTGTGGGTGTGTGCAGATCAACCCAGTCCTAGAACTTCTACAAGTTTGGCATAAAGAACATTTCAACAGTTTTACCCATATCTTTATGCTAGCTTATTCCACTATGTTCTAATACTTCAGTAATTTTATGCATGCAGAACAGGTTTTAGTTGTTCCTTTAATAATTCTAGTCGTATTTTTGTTGCCAGCTTTCTCCAGAGGATTGCTGACTCTTTGGCGTGTCTTCTCAAAAGTGGTGCTGATAGAGAACCAGATATAATTGAGCAGGTACTGGGTTTTGCGCAAAGTAATCTTTAGTATGCCAGCCTCAACATTATCTTCATATCTGATCTGAATTCTTCTTTGTTGTTTTGCAGATTTTCAGGTCATGGTCTTTTATTATGATGTACCTGCAAAAATATCTTGTTAAAGATGTTGTTGATGTTCTAAAGTAAGTTTACCCAACTATCAAAGCTTCACTTTGCAGATATGACTGTGATTCTCTGTCAATTCAGCAGATTATACTTATAAGTTGTTCTCTGCAAATAATTGGAGGTTCCACTTGTTTTGGGTGTTAGTAAGTAGCTTATCCCTCTCTCTCTCCACAGGGTAACAGTACAATTAAGATACTATCCCAAGGAGTATGTCCATGAATTTATGGCCGACTCAGTATCATTCATATTGAGGAATGCTCCTGTTAAACAACTTATAAAAGGTATTCTACCTGTGTGCCTGTCATGTGTTCTTGGAGAAATTTCTATTTGTAGAGATGTAGTTGCAAAAGAATATTTGACCTGACCTGTTTTAAGCTATCAGTTTCAAAATGTAATAATCAACTGTTTCTATGTCTTAACTTTGTATATCACTCCTTTATGACCCTTTTTGATGACTTACTATCTTATAGCTTTTAATGCTTTGGGGTTAAACAATTTCTTCATCTCCAAGTCTAAAGAAATGAAATGCATGGAAAATGGCATAATTTGTGTTTATGAACTTTTTAGGTGCCATTTCAAGTATATCTGTTATGGCTGTATTCTTGTTTGCTTCTTTTGGGACTGATTTACTATTATGTATTATCGCCTTTCATCGTAGTTAGAACTATTTGGCTGAGCAGGGAGATTTGGTCTAATTTCCTTCATTGTTACCGTCCTTACTCCCTGTTCTATTTATTTCATGATCTTTTGTCCTCTTGTGCTGTGTGCTACATTCAAATGATTGCATAGGCAATGCACTTATGGAAAGAGTTAACATGACCAGCTTTTGGTGCTCTTAGTTTTTGCCCCTAGTAGATCTTATCCTGCTCATTATTTAGACCTTAAAGTTTTAATGATGTTCTTTATACAGCACGATGCTGGACTGTATTATGTCAATTTGTTATTATGTTTTTTAAAGCTTGTGGCAGAGAAGTGCAGAAATATGACTTTAAATGGTCAAGTGTTATGCAATAAGTTAACTGTTGTTTCTAAACAAAATATTGATCAAGCAGAACAGGGTTTTCTCTTTTAGGTGCTAAATGCTAGTTATCAGTGAGGTAGTTGAGAAGACTAGGAAAAGAAGCAAAATACCTATTATGGCTCAGTTCCTTTCTAGCATCTGGGTTCGGCATCCCATTGTGCAAATCAAGAATTTATCATAGAAATCCTGATTGAACCCTGATAAGAACCGTATGACGATGACTCATAGACCATTTGTTTCTAAATCAGAAGTATTTAACTTCATCAGAAAAAAAAGATCAAGAAGTACTAAAGAACTGACTAGTAAATAAGCTTGTACAAAGATTTCTGTAAACAAACCCTGTAAAGAGATGCTCAATGTCTGGCAATTTTCTCTTTGATATGCCTGTTTCATGGGAATATAACAGTAAGAATCCTAGGCTGAAATTAGAAAACATTAGTCTTCAAAAAGAAGTGTTAAATACATCAAATTTGTTATGAATGCTCTAATATTCTCAAGCATCTCGGTAGTTCCAAATAGGGGCTTAGGATGTATTGTCACTCTTCCTATGCCTAGACAGAGTAAAAATGCAGTTGTTGCTATTAGATATTCAGATTTTCTGGAAATCAACTCGAGAGGTATCACTTTGCAGTTCCTTCCTGTTCTGATCTCTTTCGTGTATCATTCTGTTCATACATGTTTTTTGTTTTTATGATGGGTGAGCAAGGTAAGCACACTGCTATCTTCAGCTAAACATTCCTTATTGCTGTTAACTTCTTGAAACCAACAGGAGTGAGGAAGCTTATGTTTGAAGTTGCGAAGAAGCCATTGGAAATAAGAAAGTCCGCTGTCAGTTCACTATTGTGGTATGTTGTGAGAGGAAGTACCTCAAGGTTACACTCAAGGGCTGAACAAGTGTTACGCCTACTGACTGACAAGTCTCTGTTTGTAATAGGTGATCAGTTCACAGGGGGTAAGCTCATCTACCATTGCAGTACTTTCTATTTTGCTGCCTGCAGAAAATTCAAAGTGCTAGCTCCGTATAAAATTGCGCTTAGATCTTTCCATGTTCTATATTTTCAGGTGGTAGGATATACAAAATTTACTGTGATTTACATATGAGCTTGAGGAGAAATGTCTAAAAATTTAACATAAAATTTACTGTGATTTTAATCATGTATGCTCAGTTCATATTAATGCTTTCTTTGTATCTAATGGTTTTAAATATTGTTGGAGCAATGAAATTGTTAAAGCCTTATAAGAAATGGAAGTGTTATTACAGTCCGTCATATTGTTGGGTCTAGCTTTTCCATTTGACGTGTTTTTTGGCAAAGTGCAGGTGCTGAGGCTATTCTTGAAGTTCTTGTTCTAGCACTGCAGAGATTATGTGAGGAATTGGAAGCTACAGAGTTGGAGTTGATGTGGGTTTGCTTATATGAGGAGATAACGGAGTGTGTATCTCAAGGCCACCTATTGCACCTTGGTCGCCTTTTATCCCTTCTTGTTTCTACCCTGCAAGCTAGTTACATTCAGAAAATTTCTGGTAGGCTATAAGTGATGTTCATGTGCTTTGCCTTGTACATTATGAAATAGTTTTCTAAGATATTTTGCTTATTCCAGATTACCAAGGGGTGCTACAATTGATCCAGTTGCTTGTACAGACTTACATTCTGCCTTATCCTACTGTGAAGGCAGTTGATCAAACATCAAACATTGTTGACAAAATTATGCAGTCAATGCTTTGCATTCTTGATGGTCTATATAGAGCTAATAATATTTCTACTCTCTCTTCTGTTTCAATGCAATGGGCTCCTGTGTTTGATTTGAGGAATAAGAGGTATTGCCTTTCTTTTGCAAATGTGAGCTTGTCTTCCAGGTGATATTTCTTGCTTGTTTCCCTAACAATTGCCTAATGTTGTAGTTTGCTGTCTTTTGTCGAAGATCTTCTATTGAAGGACCCTTGCATTGTCCATTTCTTCAGAGCTAGCATTATAAGGTCCTGCCCTTGTCCCTGGCTTCACTTTTGCACATGAAAGCACACTTCATGGGATGAATTGTGGTTTCTTGTTTTTTGGTATTTCTTTATATGTGATAATTAATGGTTGCTAACTGATCTTTAATCTTTGAATGACATTTCAGTGCATTAAATGATATGATTGAGATTTCAGAAGAAGAGGTTATACATTTGCTGCAGATCTTTTTTAAGAGGCTGCCAGCACAAGGTCATAGCTTCTTGGATGAAGTTCCAAATGAGAAGCTTTCAAGAATTCATAGTTTTCTCCGAGAAGCCATTGGCCGCTGGATACGGCGGATTCAAAAGGAACCATATTCTACCCAAATTGAAGAAAATGAGTTAGCCATTCTGTGGGGAATCGTAGGCTGTTACCCTATAGCAGGTGGTTCAGCGAATGAGTCATTGCTAATGGACTTGGTTAATGCTCTAGATGAGCTTTTGAGTACTGAATCTGGTAAGACATGTTATCTGAGATGAGTTAGATTCCTTAGGGAGAAACTTAGCTATACAAAGTTCTATACCACCTTTGGTATTTATGGGACAAAAAAGAACAAATATTTCACACACCAAGTGCTAAAATTTAATTGGGGGATGTTCATGATATGGACCTTAGTGCCTATATGCTAGAATGTGTCATCTGTTTCTAAAAGAAGCGAATCTTTGATGACCTTGTTGCTGTGAGTCTGTGACCTTCCCCCCTCCCCCTCCAATGTATAGGGAATTTTTTTTCACTAAAACTTATTACATGTCTCTCTTTCTGACTGTCCTTTGTGTGCTTTGCTTTTCTTAGCTGACATTGCTGGGCATCCCAGAACTACCTGGCAGAGCTTGGTTGGTGCTGCATTGGGTTCTTATTGCAAGTCACTGACCAATCAAAATTCCAGATTTGATGATTCTGTCGTAAGCAGTTTCTTAGATCTGGCAAGGAAGCACAAGACATGTTCTCACGTGTTGTCTCCAGTAGCTGATTTTTTGGATTCAGTTTGTGGGTATGTTCATATTTGTTTGAAAATCAGGTTTGTAACTCTTTTTGCTCCTTTCAGTTGGTAACCCCTTTACAATTATGCTTGAAGGTCCATAATCCAAGCTGATGCAAGCACTAAAAAGTATCACCCAGAGCTTGCAGTGAGTAAGTTGGTGGATGCCTTAGGCGTGTTTGCTGCAAATTTGAGCCACCACGACAAGAATTTGCGGCTTTCGACCTTGAGAATATTGTGCCACTATGAACCTTTGACTGATGTCAGTTCTACTAATGAACAGCCCCTTGAGAAGAAAATGAGAATGGATAATCCTCAGACCACTCTTGTGGATTACCATGGCAATAATGTATGAATGTGATACCTTCTCCTTTGTTATGTAGTTTCTTCTGTCACTAATCCTTTCCTGGTTATTTCCAGGTGATTCGTCTCCTACTTTTGATTGAAGAAACGCCTCTTTCTATTGCGACCAGTAGAAAAGTCATCCTACTGATATCCAAAATACAGATGAGTTTATCTGCTGGGAGGGTAGCTGAAGAGTATATGCCTGTTGTTCTCAGTGGAATTATTGGAATCTTTCATAACCGTTTTAGCTATTTGTGGAACCCGACATTGGACTGCATAGCTGTCCTCCTCAGTCAATACTTTGGGCTGTTGTGGGACAGATATATTGAGTACCTTGATCATTATCTGTCTGTTTTTCTGGGTTCTCGTGATGAAGCTGCTCAAAGCAAGGGGGAATCGTTAGAAACAGCTAATAGTATGTTCCATCTATTTTATCCCAGATCTCAAAGATAATTTTTATCTGTTGACTAGCTTTTCTTTTAGTCCATACAGTCCACTGGCTATTCTTTTTTGTCCACAGTGGTTTTACTTATTAATTATTGTGATATATATTTGCAGATTTGAATGGAAGCTTTAGGTCTTATGTCTGTCCGGTGTCTGATGGTGCGTCATGTGCAACAGTTTTTTCCTTGTTGATTCAGTGCTTACAGAGAATTCCATCTGTTGCTGAATCGCGTTCACGACAAATCATCCCTCTGTTCTTGAAGTTCCTAGGCTATAATATTGAAGATCTTCAGAGGTGCATTTTATTTTTCAACTATAGTTTTTAAGGTTTGCAGTAAGTATGTGCGCTTCTATCTTCTCCAGTTAACCAGTGTTTATCTGCTTGTTCTGGAAAATGCAGTGTGGAGTTATACAATCAGGAGGGTTCTAAGGGGAAAGAGTGGAAAAGTGTTCTTCAAGAATGGCTGTCCTTATTCAGACTGATGCGAAATCCTAGGTCTTTTTATCTCAATCAATTCTTCAAGGAGGTTTTGCTGTACAGGTTTGCGTTTTGGATTATTCTCAACAGTCAAAATTTGTGTACTTTATTAAATCTTTTTTGAGGTTACCTATTAATTGTATTCTTCCTTCTTTTTTTTTATTTATTTATTTTGGGGTGGGGGATTCAGACTTCTCGAGGAAGATGATGCTGACATGCAAAGTAAGGTCCTTGATTGCCTGTTAAATTGGAAAGATGACTTCTTACTTCCGTATGATCAGCATCTAAAAAATCTGATCAATTCGAAAAGTCTGAGGGAGGAGCTCACGACGTGGAGCTTATCTAGGGAATCAGATCTTGTTGATACAAGGCATAGAGCTTTCCTTGTGCCTGTTGTTATCAGAATACTGTCTCCAAAAGTCAGAAAGTTAAAGGCGCTCGCTTCTCGTAAGGTATTTATCAAATTTATTCAATTTTCTCTGACCTCTAGTATCATAGCTTTTTGTTTCCTGTTCTTTACGTTCTCTTCTTTATTTACCATTTCCAGTATAATACGGTAACTTAATGCATTATTTGTCTCAGCATGCAAGTGTCCATCATCGAAAGGCGATTCTTGGCTTCTTAGCTCAGCTAGATGTTGAAGAGCTTCCTCTTTTCTTTGCTTTGCTAATAAAACCCCTTGTATCGGCTTCACAAGGTGCTGCAGCAAAGAGTGCATGGCCCTGGACTACACCTGGAGTTCTTCAGCATGGGCTTGACTCATTTAGTGTCTTGGAGCATTTTTCCAGAGATTGTATCAATGTCATTTCATGGAAGAAGAGATATGGTTTACTACATGTAATTGAGGATATTGTAGCTGTTTTTGATGAAGTGCACATTAGCCCTTTTCTTGACCTGTTAATGGGATGCATTGTGCGTCTCTTGGACAGCTGTACATCAACTCTTGAAGGGACACGAAATGATGGGACGCTGGCTGATCATGCTCACCAAGTAGAGGATAAAATCGTGGTAATGTCATCATCTGCTGTACTACAGCCTAGCAGGTTTACTTTTAGAAAAAAAAGACTGATGTTGCCCAAAATATTGTATTAGGTGGTTGACACTTAATATTAATAGTAAATGATTTTGTATATCCCTTGATTTGGTTTTTGGAGGTTGACAGTATTAGTATTCCTTTCAGATCACCCTTGAGCAATAACCTAAAAGAGGTAGCTTTTTTGAGGGTGGTTTGGTCAACTATTCATAAAATTTATGGCTTAAAATGGGGAAGGGATGGGAGGTACGAATTTTCCCATTTTTCCAGTTAAGAGTAAACTTCATTTTGATTTTAATAGGCGACAGGAACACTCTGTATAGTATGCCATTTTCTTTTCATGGGTATTTATGTTTGATCTCGAGAGGAATCAGGAACTTTTAGCTGCTGCTAACGTAGTTTTCCTCTATATAATCTCTGAGAAAACTAAAGGAAACTTTGTGTTTGGGTGTGGTTTGTAGAGGAGTATCATGAAGGGGTGGGAGGAAGCTAAACAAATTAAGGGACACCTTTAAGGGCCCTTAATTTGTTTGGTATGCAATGGGTGATGCTGGGTACTGTGAAGGAAGTTGTGCAAAGTTGGACCCATAGAATGGGGGAAGAGAAGCCCAAGGACATGGGGTGTTGCCCCTTTAGCAATCATGTAGATCATTTGGAAAGAGAGCAGTAAGATTGCATTTGAATGGGTGGAACTAGATTTTGTGAAAATGCAAATTAGTGTTTTATCTCTAGTTTCTTTTTGGTGTATTTGTGAGGTCCCTATTTGTATGGAGGATTGGATCATTTTTGTTGAGAACCATGTTTTGGTGTAGGTTCTGTTCTTTTGATATATGGTTTGCATACAGGGTTTCCCTCAATTGATAATCAAATTATTCCTTATTAGAAAAAAGGCGGCTCTGTGTTTGTGGTGAAGTTGTGAATTGAATGAAGAAATACTTATTAACCAGTATTTGAAAATACTGTATAGAAAAATCTTATTAACCAATGTGTTGGTTTTTGTGCAGACGAACATGGCTGCAAAGCAGTGCAAGGATTTGAGATCTTTATGCCTGAAGATCATCTCTTTTATCCTTAGCAAATTTGAAGATCATGATTTCAGTCCTGAATTTTGGGATTTGTTCTTTATGTCAGTAAAACCCTTAGTTGCCAGTTTCAAACAGGAAGGTGCTAGTAGTGAGAAAGCAAGCTCGTTATTTTCTTGTTTTCTGGCTATGAGTAGAAGTTCCAAACTTGTGCCTCTGTTGTCCCGAGAAAAGAACCTTGTACCTGATGTATTTTCGATGCTAGCAGTCTCAACAGCATCAGATGCCATCGTTTCCTCAGTTCTCAAGTTTGTGGAGAATCTGTTATATCTTGATATTGAGCTAGGTATTGAAGACAACCCACTTAAGAGATTACTGCTTCCTCACGTTGATGTACTAGTATGCAGTTTGCATCATCTTTTTGTACATGACGGTGCACATAAGAGGTATGACAATGTGAAATTAACGTTGTTGCTTTAATTTTTTTCCCTCTTTGAAGATTGTGTTAATTTATAGGACTTCAATATCATGCTCAAAATTGACCCATATGCTGAAAACATTTCCTTGCTGGTTATAGCTTATTGCACAAATCTTTAAATAACTAATCCATGTAAATCGTATATTCGTTTGGCTTGCGACTTACCAGCCTCGAAATTGTTCCTTAGCTGATATTACAAATTTTAACAGTCACCTCAGGATATGATGTCTTATGACATTTTAACAATTAGAGAGCCTATCAAAATGTGTTATCTTCACATCAAATGTGGTTGGATAATAATGTACATAATGCTCAAGTTTTGTCTGACCACAGTTTTACTTACACTTGTAAGTGCTAACTATGAGTATGCACATAGGACTCAAATATCATCTTAAAGAATGTAGTGGCACTCTTAAACAACTATCTAGGTCAGTGAAGGAAAATTCTATTTTGAAGAAGTACTCAGTATGAACTTATCTTACTGGCACCTCGTACATTGATTCTTAATGCTTCATCAGCGTCCTGTTCCTTTTCACTATCGATTTTCTTCGCTGCTATTTGGAGCTACCAACTTGAGTTTGTATTGGCTTGTTCTTTTATTCTAATTCATTTTTTCTTAAATTGATGGGGATTAGTGAATCGTTTCTGTCCACAAGACCAGGATCCTTAGTTCATTGCTTATCCTATACCTTGACTTATATATGAGCGGGAGAGAAAGAGAGTGGATGGAGGTAGGTAGGGACAGATCCCCCCGCGCACACACAAAAAAAAGGAAAGAAAAACACATGTATGCTTCCCAAAAAAAAGGAGGAAAGAAAAGAACACAAAGTATTTTCCTGTCCAACTAAATCTTTTTCTTTGTAGTTTTCTAGCTTTATCTTCCATAGTTCTCCCACCCCACAACTACAAGAGAGAGTGTACGTGTCATCCACCCTATATGGCTAAGTGGACTTAGCATGCTCTTTATGTAATTAAGTGTTATATGAGATGCACTAGCATCAGATCTCCTCTTAACTGATGTATTCACTTTTCCAGGAAGATTGTCAAATATCCTGGGGAAAAAGAGCTCAATGTCTTCAAGCTTTTATCGAAGCACATAAAGGGACCATTGGCTGCAAGGAAGTTTCTTGACATCTTGCTTCCGCTTCTGTCAAAGAGATCCAAAGACCCTGGTCAGAGTCTCTCAGTTTTGTCATACAGTTTAGGTGGACCTGTTTGGTCTCATGTCCTTGCTCTTTTTCTAAGATTACCTTTCTTTCTGGTTGCAGAGATTTGTGTAGGCACTTTACAGATTATTAAGGATATTGTAGAACCATTGGGTAGTGAAAGCAGTAAAAAGATCGTCAAATCTGTTTCTCCACTCGTAATTTCTGCTGGCTTGGATGTCCGTACTTCTATTTGTGATGTTCTTGATGCTGTCGCAGGGAATGATTCTTCTGTACATCCTACGGTATTACTAGACCATCTAGTTTTCTTTTGAACTTGTTGCTTTAGGTGTTTGTTGACGTTAACACCTCTTAATTTCATACAGGCAAATCTTCTTCGTGAATTGAATGCCACGTCTACTGTAGAGTTGGGAGATCTTGATTATGATACCGTGATTGCTGCTTATGAAAAGATAAGTGCAGATTTTTTCCACACTGTCCCGGAAGAGCATGCATTGATTATTCTGTCACATGCTATACATGATATGTCATCTGGGGATCTTATTTTGAGACAGAGTGCATATAGATTGTTGCTTTCGTTTGTTGAGTTTTCTAGTCAAATACTCGATAGAGAGTTGAAATCTGATCAAGAATCTTCTGGAGCCTGGGTTAGGCATATTCTAAGCAACTTCTTTTTGAAGCACATGGGTACTGCAATGAACAAAGAAGATACAATCCAGAAGGTATGGAGTACAAGAGCTGAAAAAGCTTTAGTTATCTGGTTACTTTTCTCTATTTTCCTTTCTTGCCTTTGATTTCCTTTTGTGTTTTCCAGCCATCAACACTTGAATCAGTTATTTGTTTTGCTAGTGGTTATTCATGCAACATGTTTTTTTTCGTCTACATGTCTCAAGGTTCCTCTCCCCCGCTGGTCAGTAGAGGACTGCCCCGGTAGTTGAGGGAGGGACATTGTTAGGCTGTAGTGGGCAGGGTATGTATTTCACAAGGATTGGAGTTTCTGCTAATGTTGGTTTTCTGTTTTTAGGTATGGATTGATCTACTTCGAGATATGGTCTTGAAGCTTCCAACAGTGGAAGACTTCAAATCATTTGCAGTTCTTTACAGTGAAGATCCAGAGCAGGAC
>JAJOOD010008589.1:5000-25764 GCA_029582525.1 Solanum tacnaense | reverse complement strand
GAAAGCTGAACCACAACTTAAGCTTGAAAGGAGTACGAGAGAACACTTACCTTGGCTCTGTACGACTCATGAATAATTGAACTCAATATATAAAGCAACAAGACACATGCAATATATAAAGCTTGTAAAATAGTATAAACAACTTAGCTCGTAAATGATAAACAATAACAAACTCAACTTTACTTATATAAAAGTAATATAACTTTTGTGGGAGATTCTTTAACCGACAACCACCACTATGAGCCCTAGTGGTGATACAACGTTTTACCTCACGTTGCCCAAGGACCATCCTATACCTTGCCGTGATATAGGAAGCTAACTTTACTAAGTGGATCCACTAGCTTAACTTACGGGATCATCTAAAAAGTATGACCCGTTAAACCCTATGTTGGCCGCATGGTTCTTATGGAGAGTTGAGTTAATATGAACTCGTGTCCCCAAGTCGGTGCTCAAGACTACTCCCAAAAGTTTACTTTAGCTCATACGTGTTTTAAACACATCTTTCTTTAGTTTGAGATAATTACTCAAAATCTATCCCAAAGGCTCTCTTGGAATCGATGTTCCTTTCTTACTTAAATGTAAAAACATTTAGAAACTTCTTTGGGAAATAAATAGTTCCCTAATAACTTTTGAGAAATGGACTCGACTTTATGCTCTTGACTCAACTTGAAACTTGAGACTCTTTACTTGACTTGAAACTCTATACCCTTTTCTTGACTTGAAACTCTATACCCTTTACTTGACTTGAAACTTGAGTCTTGAAATGAGGTTAAAACGTACGTTCAATAAAGACTCTTGAACAATTTTTAAAGACTTGCCTTGGCTTGCTTATTAACTCCTAAACTTAAATCTTAACTTCACTTGACTTGGAAACTAACTCTCCTTGAATTGGATTTATGGATTCAAGTTGTTTGATCACATGTTATGGATGAGTTCTTGACTTTTAGAAGTACCTTGGAGTGTTGGAAACAACTAGGAAACATAGGTACAATACCAAGGAACATGCATGAGGAAGTGGGGAATAAATGAGAAGTCTTGGCGTCCTTGGCACTTTGCAAGGCACGGAGCGCCAGCCCTCGAAGTTCAGAGGGGGCCTGCTGGCGCTCTGCTAGGTGCGCCGCCCCAAGGGGGAAAGTTCAGAACCCTTTTTTGGGGCGCGACGCGCCACCTCTTTCCCCAGAAAACTCGACTTTTCTCCCTTGTTTTGCCAACTCTAAACCACCTTAACTTCAAAGGTTTCAACCCCAAACACTAAGAATCATAAAATCCCACAACATACCAGAGATTTCAACTCAAAAACACAACCGGAAACATGCCCAAATCAACAAGGGACTTCAACAACACAAACAACAACATCAACAACACAACTAACAATTTCAACAACATAACCAATCTTTTCTCGAAAATAAAACGAGTTTGGCGTGTGGAGGAAAGGATCAACCCAACACTATATACTCACATACCTAGTAGGGATCAGCCCCGACGATATCCACGACGATCTTTGACGGAAACTCCTTTTTCTCCTCTTCTCCTCTTCACTCAAAACCCTCACTCTCACTCTTTGAAATGGGACAAACTGATCTAAAAATCAGTCCAACACTTTAATATAACCAAAAGAATTGATTATAGAAAAGACCAAAATGCCCTTAAAATTTCCGGACGGATTTCCCTGCCAACTGCCCAACTTCCAAAGGTCATAACTCACTCATACGAACTCGGAATTGAGAAAACTCGGCGGCTTTGGAAAGATCGTTCCACGCGCTTCGCAAACATAACTGGAACTACTCCTAATTCATCCTGATCTAGGAGTTATGACTGCTCAAAGTTGGCCCTAAAACTCACTTTTTTTCCCATACTTAACCAAATTTTCCAGAACTTTAATTCTTTCCAAAAATGATTATTTCCAATTCTAAGCCTCTTCATAGTTATTTCAAATTGTCGGATGTTACAATATCTCCCCCTTGGGAACATTCCTCCTCGAATGAGGTTACTCTTACAAGGCTAAAGGTGTAACATCAACTCAACACCCAACAAGCAACCATGCAAACAACAACAACAACAACGTGCTCATTATAATTAAAAGAGCACTAAGAAGGAAATTAGTACCTTAATCTGCATTTCCTCCGGATTCAAAGAGATGTGGATATCTCTTCTTCATATCCTCTTCGGCTTTCCAAGTAGCTTCCTCAACAAATTTGTTCCTCCAAAGGATCTTGACTGATGCTACGTCTTTTGTCCTCAACTACGAACTTGCCGATCTAAAATCTGAACAGGAATCTTCTCATAAGATAAGTTATCCTTGATCCTAATACTTTCAGTCGGTAGGATCAATGAAGGATCCCCTATGCACTTCTTCAACATAGAGATGTGAAATACCGGATGAACCGCTTCTAGTTCCTGTGGTAACTCCAACTTATAAGCAACATTGCCAATTCTCTTGGCTATGCGGTAAGGTCCAATATACCGGGGACTAAGTTTCCCCTTCTTACCAAACCTCATAACCCCTTTCATGGGTAAAACTTTCAAATATACCCAATCATCTACTTCAAACTCTAATGCCCTTCTCCTAACATCAGTGTAGGATTTTTGGCGACTTTGTGCCGTTTTCAACCTTTCTTGAATTACTTTCACCTTCTCCATAGCTTGGTGAACTAAATCTGGTCCTATCAACTGTGCTTCACCAACTTCAAACCATCCAATAGGAGATCTACATCTTCTCCCATAAAAAGCTTCGTATGGAGCCATCTGAATGCTAGAGTGATAACTGTTGTTGTAGGCAAACTCCATGAGAGGTAGGTGATCATCCCAATTACCTTTAAAATTGATCACACAAGCCCTCAACATATCTTTGAAAGTCTGAATAGTACGCTCTGCTTGCCCATCCGTCTGAGGATAAAAGGCAGTACTTAAGTTCACCTTGGAACCCAAGCCTTTCTGAAAAGATTTCCAGAAATGTGCAGTGAATTGTGCACCTCTATCTGAAATAATGGACACTGGGACTACATGAAGTCTCACTATCTCTTGAATATACAACTTTGCATAATCTTCTACTGAAAGGGTAGTCTTTACCGGTAGAAAATGAGCTGACTTTGTCATTCTGTCCACAATCACCCAAATAGAATCATGCTGTCTACGAGACCTTGGCAACCCTGTGATGAAATCCATATTGATCATCTCCCACTTCCATTCCGGAAGTTCTATCCTCTGAGCTAAACCACCGGGCCTTTGGTGTTCAACTTGCACTTGCTAGCACACTTAGCAAAAAACTCTGCAATGCCCTTCTTTATGCCATTCCACCAATAAACTTCTCGCAAATCACGATACATCTTCGTGGAACCCGGATGAATGGAATATCTGGAGCTATGAGCTTCCTCCATAACCCCCTCTTGGAGTCCATCTACCATAGGTACACACAATCTACCTTGATACCTCAATACACCATCTCCCCCTTGTTCAAAAGGTAATACTCTTTGCTTTTGAACATTTTCCTTCAACTCAAGCAAAATGGGATCTTGATCTTGTTTCTTTTTCACTTCTGACACTAGTGATGACTCGACCGCATTCGCCACTGCTATTCCTTCTTCTGCAGAATCTATAAGTCTGACTCCCAGGCATGCCGGTCTGTGCACATCTTTTGCTAACTCTCTTCTTCCATCTTCAATATGGGCGGTGCTACCTATAGACAACCTGCTTAAAGAATCAACAACAACATTAGCCTTACCTGGGTGATAAAGAATACTCAGGTCATAGTCCTTGAGTAATTCTAACCACCTCCTCTGTCTGAGATTAAGCTCTTTCTGAGTAAGCACATATTGAAGACTCTTGTGATCAGTGAATACGTCAACATGCACACCATACAAGTAATGACGTCATATCTTCAAAGCGAATACTACAGCAGCGAACTCTAAATCATGGGTTGGGTAGTTCTTCTGATGAACCTTCAACTGTCTGGAGGCATAGGCTATAACCTTGCCATTCTGCATTAAGACACAACCCAAACCAACTCTAGATGCATCACAATACACCACAAAACCTTGAGTACCTTCTAGTAAGGTCAAAACTGGAGCAGAAATCAACCTCTTTTTCAATTCCTGAAAGCTTTTCTCACAAGCTTTAGACCATTGAAATTTCACTGCCTTCTGAGTCAACTTGGTCAAAGGAGATGCAATA
Organism: Solanum tacnaense; assembly: GCA_029582525.1. NCBI lineage: Eukaryota > Viridiplantae > Streptophyta > Magnoliopsida > Solanales > Solanaceae > Solanum > Solanum tacnaense. The sequence continues at coordinate 21,594 of JAJOOD010008589.1, read as the reverse complement.
GATGAGAACCCCTCTACAAACCTTCTACAATATCAAGCTAATCCCAAGAAACTTCTAATTTCAGTTGGAGATGTGGGTCTAGGCCAATTCTGCACTGCCTCAATTTTCTGAGTGTCAACTTTAATTCCATCACCGGACATAATGTGGCCTAGGAACGCCACAAACTTAAGCCAAAACTCACACTTAGAGAACTTGGCATACAACTCCTTATCTTTCAAAATCTGAAGAACTATCTTGAGATGGCTAGCATGATCTTCTTCATTCCTTGAATAGATTAGTATGTCATCAATAAAGACAATAACAAACATATCTAAATAGGGTTTGAAGACTCTATTCATCAAGTCCATGAAAGTTGCCGGTGCATTAGTCAAACCAAAAGACATGACCAAAAATTCATAATGACCGTATCTGGTTCTGAATGATGTCTTTGGAATATCACATTCCCTTACTCTTAATTGATGATAGCCTGATCGGAGGTCAATCTTTGAAAAACAAGTGGCACCCTCAAGTTGATCGAAAAGATCATCAATCCTCGGAAGAGGGTACTTATTTTTTATGGTAACCTTATTCAACTGGCGGTAGTCTATATATATATATATATTCTAAGGGAACCATCTTTCTCTCTCACAAACAAGACAGGAGCGCCCCAAGGTGAGACACTCGGTCGAATGAAACCCTTAATAGGAGATCTTTCAACTGCTCTTTCAACTCTGCTGGTGCCATTCTATAAGGCAGAATAGAGATAGGACGAGTATCTGGAATGAGATCTATGCCGAAATCTATTTCTCTCTCAGGAGGAATTCCGAGTAGATCATCAGGAAAAACTTCTAGAAACTCTCTTACTATAGGAACTAACTGAAAATGAGGTATCTCAACACTACAATCACTAACTCGGACTAAGTGATAGACAAAACCCTTCGAAACTAACTTTCTTGCCTTAAGGTACAAAATGAAACGACCCTTAGGCACTGCTGAACTACTACTCCACTCTATGATTGGCTTACTCGAAAACTGAAACTTGACTGCTCGAGTTCTACAATCTATCGATGCATAACAAGCATGACGCCAATCCATACCTAAAATGACATTGAAATCTACCATGTCTAACTCAACCAAATCTGCCATGGTGCTCTTGTGATTGATAGAAACAAGACAATCACGATAGACTCTTTCTGCTAGAATAGATTCCCAAACAGGTGTAGAAACACAAAGGGGTTCACAAAGTCTTTCAGGAAGAACATCAAACTTATTTGCAACATAAGGAGTTACAAAATATAAACTTGCTCCTGGGTCTAGTAAAGCATACACATCAAAAGCAAAGACTTTGATCATACCAGTGACAACATTTGGAGAATTCTCTTGCTCACGGCGACTGGTGATTGCATAGAGGCGATTTGCTCCTCCGCCGGTACTAGAAGTATCTCCTCTAGGTGCCGTCCTGTCTGGGGGAGCAACTTAAGAAGATTGGGCCCTACTGCCCAAATTTCCACTATCTTGCTTATTCTTAGGGCACTCCTTCATGAAGTGACCCTCTTGTCCACACTTAAAGGAACCTGTCTGACCCTGACGACACTTCCCTAGATGGACTCTACCACACCTAGCACATGCAGGAAACAAACTACCTCCTTGTGCCACACTACCTGAAGACTGTGTTGTTCTAGCCTTGAAGTCCTTCGAATTCTGGCCATTAAATTCCCCTCTGTATCGAGGTACAGGTGCTCTAGCAGATGATGGATCAGGTCCCTTTTGCCTTTGTTGGAAGGACGAAAGATTCACATTACCTTTCTGCTGCCCGGACTTATTACCGGTCTTGGCTCTCTTACTTCTGAACTCTTTCCTATCCCTCAGCTTCTCTTCCTCAACTTGCTGTACATAGACCATTAACCTTGATATGTCCATGTCCCCGATAAGCATTGTAGCCCTAACTTTCTTACTTGACAATCGAGACAGTCCAGCTATGAACAAACTCATTCTATTTCTCATGTCCGCCACCATCTCCGGAGCATAGCGGGATAGTTATGTGAACACTGAAAGACTCTTGTTTAAGTGTGAGGAACTCACGTGCCTTAGCCTCTCTCAATTCTCGAGGAAAGAAATGCTCTAAGAAAGCTTCCTCAAAACAGGCCCAACTCGCAAGTGGTGCATTCTCAGCTCTACTCCCTTTCCACTGGTCGAACCATATTCTAGCAACATCCTTTAATTAATACGCATCTAGTTCAACTCGCTCAGTATCTACCACATGCATCACATAAAAAATCCTCTTCAGCTCCTCAATGAAGTTTTCTGGATCCTCAGTAGTACTCGAACCCATGAAATTCAGAGGATTCATCCCCAGGAACTCACGAATCCTAGAAGTGTCAGCTCCTTCATGTCGAGCTCCCCTTTGCTGACCAATTTGATTAGTTACAACTTGACTCAGAATTCTAATTGCCTCTCTGAACTCGGCATTAGAAACGTCCCCTTCATGTTGCACTCCAGGTGCATCAGGTAACTCTTGCTCATCAATATAACGTCTAGGAAGATGCCCTCTGCCAACTCTTCATGGAGGCATGACTATCTGAAACACGCGCAAGCATGAGTTAAAAAGAAACTTTCTAGAGATAAACTCTAATGCACGATAATGAGTGTGAAAGAAGTGAGAAATCTTCCTAAATGTTGTAGCCTCCCAATTATAGATGTGGCGTGCTTCACACCGATAACTAGGACTCTACAGACACGGCTTCATAGACTCCCTAGGACTCTTGAACCTTGTGCTCTGATACCAAGTTTGTCATGCCCCGAGCCTACACCCTGGGCGGGACCGGCACTCGGAGACCATTGTTGGCCCTAAGAGAACCCTTGGCCTTGCTCTCTTAACTCAGCGGAAACTTAACTCAACAGCATAACTCATGGCAATAAAAGGTTTTAAAACAACCAACTGATAAAATCTGGCCAAAAAGGTGACTCGAGTCTCAAAATATAATAGTTATATATATATATATATATACATAGATGAGAGACTCAATACTAACTGACTGACTGTCTATGAAGCCTCTACAATACTAAGATGGATGTTGGGACAGACCCCGCAATATCCTAATTAAAACAAAACTAAGAGAACAAAACAACTGAGTCCTCCGGAAAGCAAGGAGGCTCATCACTAACTCTGGAGTGTTCAGCTGGATCAACGGCGTGCTGAATGCTGACCCTGGGTACCTGTGTCTGCATCATAATAAGATGCAGGCCAACTATCATCAGTACATGGAATGTACGAGTATGCGAGCTGGAAAGCTGAACAACAACTTAAGCTTGAAAGGAGTACGAGAGAACACTTACGTTGGCTCTGTACGACTCATGAATAATTGAACTCAATATATAAAGCAACAAGACACATGCAATATATAAATCTTGTAAAACAGTATAAACAACTTAGCTCGTAAATGATAAACAATAACAAACTCAACTTTACTTATATAAAAGTAATATAACTTTTGTGGGAGATTCTTTAACCGACAACCACCACTATGAGCCCTAGTGGTGATACAACATTTTACCTCACGTTGCCCAAGGACCATCCTATACCTGGCCATAATATAGGAAGCTAACTTTACTAAGTGGATCCACTAGCTTAACTTACGGGATCATCTAAAAAGTATGACCCGTTAAGCCACATGTTGGCCGCATGGTTCTTATGGAGAGTTGAGTTAATATGAACTCGTGTCCCCAACTCCGTGCTCAAGACTACTCCCAAAAATATACTTTAGCTCATACGTGTTTTAAACACATGTTTCTTTAGTTTGAGATAATTGCTCAAAATCTAGCCCAAAGGCTCTCTTGGAATCGATGTTCCTTTCTTACTCAAATGTAAAAACATTTAGAAATTTCTTTGGGAAATACATAGTTCCCTAATAAGTTTTGAGAAATGGACTCGACTTTATGCTCTTGACTCAACTTGCAACTTGAGACTCTTTACTTGACTTGAAACTCTATACCCTTTTCTTTACTTGAAACTCTATACCCTTTACTTGACTTGAAACTTGAGTCTTGAAATGAAGTTAAAACGTTCAATAAAGACTCTTGAACAATTTTTAAAGACTTGCCTTGACTTGCTTATTAACTCTTAACTTCACTTGACATGGAAACTAACTCTCCTTGAATTGGATTTATGGATTCAAGGTATTTGATCACATGTTATGGATGAGTTCTTGACTTTTAGAAGTACCTTGGAGTGTTGGAACACCTAGGAAACATAGGTACGATACCAAGGAACATGTATGAGAAAGTGGGGAATAAATGAGAAGTCTTGGCGTCCTTGGCGCTCTACAAGGCGCGGAGCGCCAGCCCTCGAAGTTCAGAAGGGGCCTGCTGGCGCTCTGCCAACCGTGCCGTCCAAAGGGGAAAAGTTCAGAACCCTTTTTTGGGGCGCGCTGGCAGGCGCGACGCGCCACCCCTTTCCCCAGAAAACTCGACTTTTCTCCCTTGTTTTGCCAACTCTAAACCACCTTAACTTCAAAGGTTTCAACCCCAAACACTAATAATCATAAAATCCCTCAACATACCAGAGATTTCAACTCAAAAACACAACCAGAAACATGTCCAAATCAACAAGGGACTTCAACAACACAAACAACAACATCAACAACACAACCAACAATTTCAACAACATAACCAATCTTTTCTCGAAAATAAAATGAGTTTGGCATGTGGGGGATAGGATCAACCCAACACTATGAACTCACATACCTAGTAGGGATCACCCCTGACGATATCCATGACGATCTTTGACGGAAACTCCTCTTTCTCCTCTTCTTCTCCTCTTCACTCAAAACCCTCACTCTCACTCTTTAAAATGGGACAAACTGATTTAAAAAATAGTCCAACACTTTAATATAACCATAAGAATTGATTATAGAAACGACCAAAATGCCCTTAAAATTTCCAGACGGATTCCCTGCCAACTGCCCAACTTCCAAAGGTCATAACTCACTCATACGAACTCAGAATCGAGCAAACTTAGCGGCGTTGGAAAGATCGTTCTACGATATTTACAAACATAACTGGCACTACTCCTAATTCATCTTGATCTAGGAGTTATGACTGCTCAAAGTTGGCCCTAAAACTCACTTTTTTTCCCATACTTAACCAAATTTTCCAGAACTTTAATTCTTTCCAAAAATGATTATTTCCAATTCTAAGCCTCTTCATTGTTATTTCAAATTGTCGGATGTTACAAAGAGTGACCCCAAGATAACCCTGCTGGCATATCATAAGCATACTAAGATAAACTAAATCAATGAATACCGTGCGGAAGGTAAATCATATAATTAATCTGAAATGATGGGGAATACCCATATACTAAGTCTGAATATATGAAAAACTAAGAGTTCGAATACAAATGAAAAGTCAACATCTAAGACTAAAGCTGAAACTAAATATGTCTGAAATAACGCCTTTACAGACTAGAAATGTTGGGACATGCCCCAGCTAGATCTAGCAAATCTCAAACTAAAACTGAAAGCAAGAAGGATAATCATGTCACTAGTCCTCGAAGAATGCGGACTCACCACTGATGCTGCTGAACTGAAGATTGGGAACCGATCTATGCGTGACATGACTGCTCAGGACACGAACCTACATCACGAGAAGATTTAGCGCAGAGTATGTTTTAGTATTTCAAAGGTACTGAGCATGTATGATAGAATAAAATTGAATAATAACATAACTGAACAAGCAAATAAGCAATGATATAATCTAAACATGATAAAGATACTAGAAATACTGAAGAAGGCTAAATTGAATGCAATGACCAAGTTTTAACATGCTGAGACTGAATACTGAACTATACAGATAACATGGTCAATGCAATAGAATGTGACAAAACTATGAGAGAGCTACTAATAACTGACATAAAACCACATCAGCTAAATGTGGACTCCGATGTATATGCCACATCGAGAGGACCCAATATACTTTACCAGAGGTATAGAGGCATGCTGGCGTGATCACTAAAATGTAATGCCCAATATAGGGGATTTATCCTACGAGGCACGTAGTTCTGGGACTTGAGGGTGACTAACCCTAGTCCACTCGGTATTAAGCTTCTCCCAATTTTATTAAGTAATTAACACTTCATGACTGAAATACTGTAACACTGGATAGCTCAAATACTAACATGCAATCTGAGAATGCAACAATAATATACTGATAATAATGCATTCAAAAATTGAGGCATGTATATATCTATAACTGAATTAACTGATCTAGCATGTGTAATTCATGAACTAAAAGTACTACATAGCTAGGGTTCTGAGTTTATGCATAAATCTGGGCAAAATGATACTGAATTCATGATAATACGATTTGGATCATTCTAATAGCTAAAACCCAACAATTCTAACATTCAAGAAACCCTTCTAGATAATATTAAGGGAATCAAGATTCTGACTGAAATCTAGGGACCTAATGGGAGAAAGGAACCCACTAGTGAAATCCCACATACCTGCGGTGAATTCCACAAAGAAATCTTTCAATTTCGGGGCTGGAACTGATGGAACCTTGTCTGCGTTCAGAACTAGGGTTCTTGATCTGTTTCTCCTTTTACGCTCTAATTTTTCTAAGTTTTGAAGAATGATTTGACTTACGTAAGTTCTAGTTATGTTTCTAGGCTAAAACTATCCTAAACTACGTAGTTTAGGGTTTAAACGACGTAGTTTAAGGGCCCAACACATATGGAAAAGACCAAAAGACCCCTGCCTTAACTACTGTCGGGGTCACCGACGGACAGGATTGATGGACCGTCGACCGACTGGCAGTCTATGCTGATCAACCATCAGTCGTGACTAGGGATGCAAAAGAGGGGTCTGATCCACAGACACGGACCACGGTCTGTGACCTGACCTACGCTACGTAGGTCCGATCGTGGGTCAACACTTAGACAAATTTTTGGGGCTGAGTTTGGGAGATTTGCAGATGCGAACCACGGACCACTAGTATGGGTCGTGGGTCACCCTACGGTCTGAGGGTGGCAACTGTGGGTTGCACTGTAACTTCTGGAAATCTGCATCGATGTCTGTTTTCGGATACGTGGTGTTACATTTCTCTTGTCTCTTTTCATGCTATAACTTGATTGCAATTGGTATCTTGCGATTCAAATTGGTATATAACCTTCTTCTCTCTTCTGTCCGCAAATGGTTAATACTAGGTTCAACGGGGTCAGGCCCGTATGGCCTGCCAATGCTCTAGCTGAGGAATCTACAACGAGAGGTCACGGTCGAGGAAGAGGTAGAGGAAGAGGTAGAGGTAGAGGATGAGGAAGGGCAACGCCTACCAGGGATGGAGCACTAGTTGAAGATGCTCCCATAAATGAGGCCCCTCCTGCGCACCATGAAGAGGTAGAGGAGAATGAAGAAGTTGAGAAGGGGGAGAATGTTCGACAAAAGGAAGAGGTTCAGGCTGAGACTACATGTATTCGTCCCATAGACCCAGTGTTAGCTAAACATATAATGTCATTCTTGAAAGGATTGGTTGGTCGTGGAGTGCTTTCCCCTGTTCAAACAACTCAAGCTCTTGCGAATCCCCCTATTGCTATCACTGTCCCTAAGGTGGGTGGAAATGGAGGTAATGATTCTTTCTTTCGTCCTTTGTTGGGTCCTGTTATGAGCTTGGGAAGTTGACTAAGTTCTTGAAGTTGAAACCGCCTGTGTTCCATGGTTCTAAGAGTGAGGATGCATATGAGTTCATTCTAGATTGCAATGAGAGGCTTCATAAGTTGCGAATTTTCCATTAGCATGGGGTTGAGTTTGTGACTTTTCAGCTTCAAGGTGAGGCTAAGCAGTGATGGAGAGCTTATATGGAATTCAGATATTCAGTTTTACCCCCCCCCCCCCTTACTTGGACACAGTTTCATGCTCTGATTTTAGAGAAATATGTGCCTTTAACTTTGAGGGATCGTAAGAAGAATGAGTTCATGGATTTGGAGCAAGGTCGTATGTCCGTGGATGCTTATGAGGCCAAGTTCCATGCCTAATCTAGATATGCTACTCAATTGGTGACTACTGAGGAGGAGAGAATCCATTTATTTATTATGGGACTAAATTCTGAGTTGCAAGTATTATCTGTTCATATGACCTCTGCAGGTAAAAGATTCAATGAGGTAACAGACTTTGTGAAGAAAGTGGAGGGGGTAAGGCGAGACGGTCAGGCAAAGGCATTGGCTAAGAAAGCCAAAAATTCAGGAAACTTTCAGGGATCTTACTATAGAGGTTCAGGGAGGCCAACACTTATAGACATACAAATTCAGTCCGCTATGCCCGCCTCTACAAGTAATTGCTTGGGAACTCCACCTCAGAATTTGATTCAGGATAGCCAGGGAGTTGCACCTTTGGCGGGCAGCAGGCCATCTTTTGATCGTACATGTTACAACTGTGGTTAACCTGGGCATATGAGGAGAGATTGTCCCTACCCACACATGTTGGATTTTGTGTAGCAGCAATCAAGAGTAGTGGTACCCGAAGGAAATGGTAATAATGGTCGAGGGTGTCCACAAGGTGGGTGAGGAGGAAATTAGTGAGGCCGTGGATGTAGGAGAAATGGTAACACAGGCAGAGGTGCAGTGTAGCTAGGCTGGGAAGTCGTCCGTCAAGATGACAAGGCTCAATTTTATGCTTTTCCGGGCAAGAACGGGGTAGAGACATCTGAAGCAGTGATCACAAGTACTATTCTTGTATGTGACCGGATGGCTAATGTGTTATTTGGTCCGGGTTCTACTTTTTTGTATGTATCCATGTGATTTGCCTTAGAATTTGCTATGATTTGTGATATACTTGATACCCCCATCCATGTTTCTACCCTAGTTGGAAAGTGGGTCATAGTCACCGATGTCTATCGTGCTTGTCCTAATTTGATTATGGGTTTTCAGACTTGGAATGATTTTGTGATTTTGGATATGATTAACATTGATATAATCTTAGGCATGGCTAGGTTGTCCCCCTATTATGATGTGCTTAATTGTAATACTAAGTCTATAACTCTAGAAATTCTGGGAAGGGAAAAATTAGAGTGGGAAGGGGTGTACAAGCCTAAGCAAGCTAAGATCATATCCTCCATTCGGGCTAGGAAACTGGTAGGGCAGGGTTGTTTGGCTTATTTTGCTCATATTCAGGATGTTGAGGTTGAGTCTCCATTTATTGAGTCTATTCCTATGGTGTCAGAATTTAGAGAAGTATTTCCTAATGATTTTCCTGGTATGCCTCCGGATGTAGATATAGATTTCTACATTGATTTGGAACGTGGTACCCGCCCCATTTCTATCCCTCCGTATCGCATGGCTCTGGCAGAATTAAGAGAGCTTATGGCTCAAATCCAAGAACTTCTTGATAAAGGATTAATTCATCTTAGTGCTTCCCTGTGGGGTGCTCCAGTTTTGTTTGTTAAGAAAAAAGATAGTAGTATGAGGATGTGTATAGATTACCGCTAATTGAATAGGGTCACCATTCGAAACAAGTACCCATTGCCTCGAATAGATGATCTTTTTGACCAATTGCAAGGTGCATCAGTTTTCTCTAAGATTGATCTACGGTCTGGTTACCATCAATTAAAGATTAGGCCTGAGGATGTGCCCAAGACGGCGTTAAGAACCCGCTATGGGCACTACGAGTTTCTAGGTATGTCTTTTGGTTTGACTAATGCACCTGCAACTTTCATGAGTTCGATGAACGGGGTGTTCAAACCCTTCCTTGATTCATTTGTTATAGTCTTCATTGGCGATATTTTGGTCTATTCAAAAAGTTAGGAGGAGCATGCCAACCATCTTTCTATTTATCTGGGTGTTCTTGGGAAACAAAGGTTGTATGCTAAATTTTCTAAGTGTGAATTTGGGTTGACTTCGGTTGCATTTTTGGGGCATGTAGTTTCAAAAGAAGGGGTAATGGTAGATCGCCAAAAGATTGAGGCAGTTAAAATTGGGTTCGGCCTAGATCTGTGACGGAATTTAGGAGTTTTGTGAGGCTCGCTAGCTACTATCGTCAATTTCTGAAGAACTCTGCTTCTATTGCCACTCAGTTGACAAATTTGACTAAAAAGGAGATACCATTTGAATGGACTGAAAAATGTGAGGAGAGATTCCAAAAGCTCAAAACTCTTTTGACCACCATACATATTCTAGCATTACCGGTTGAAGGTAAAGATTTTATTATTAAGTCTGATGCTTCACATTCTGGTTTGGATGTTGTGTTGATGCAAGATAAGAATGTTATAGCTTACGCATCGCGTCAATTGAAGGTGCATTAGAAATTATCCAACACATGATTTGGAGTTGGCAGCGGTAGTGTTCGCTTTTAAGATTTGGCGACATTACCTCTATGGTGTTAAGTGTGAGATGTTTACTGATCATTGTAGTTTGCAGCATGTGTTCACTCAAAAGGATCTGAATTTGAGACAGAGAAGGTGGATGGAGTTACTCAAGGATTATGATGTGACCATTCAATACCATCTGGGCAAGACTAATGTGGTGGCAGATGCTTTGAGTCGAAAAGCGGTGAGTATGGGTATTTTAGCTTGCTTGAGCGTATTCAAGCGACCCTTGGCTAAGTAAATTTAGACCTTGGAGTCTAAGTTCATGCAGTTGGGCATCTCAGAAAAAGGTGGGGTGTTAGCTAGCATTGAAGTAAGGGCCACGTTTATTGAGGAGATCAAGGTCAAACAATTTGAGGATGAAAATTTGAATGAACTTAAGAAAAATACTATGATTGGTAAGGCACAAGTGACCACTCTTGATGTGGAAGGTGTGCTCAATTTTAAAGGAAGGATTTGTGTTCCTTGCGTAGATGACTTCATTCAGAAATTAGTGACAGAATCTCATGGTTCGCGATATTCCATTCATCCGGGTGTGACCAAGATGTACTGGGATTTGAAGCAGATTTATTAGTGGGCGGGCATGAAGAAGTATATAGCGGAGTTTGTGGCTAAGTGTCAGAATTGCCAACAAGTAAAGTGTGAACATCAAAGGCCTGCAGGTTTGCTTCAAAGAATGACAATTCCAGAATAGAAGTGGGAAATGATAACTATGGACTTCGTGGTTGGTCTTCCCAAGACATTGGGGAAGTTTGATTCTATTTGGGTAGTGGTTCACAGATTGACCAAATCAGCCCATTTTATTCCGGTAAGAATAGTTTATAGTGCTGAACAATTGGCTAAGGTTTATGTGAAAGAGATAGTGCGGTTGCATGGGGTGCCCCTTTCTATCATCTCAAACCGTGGTACCCAATTCAAATCCAAGTTTTGGAGGAAGTTACATGATGAATTGGGCACACAACTCACTTTTAGCACAACCTTCCATCCACAGATGGACGGACAGTCAGAGGGGACTATTCAAGTGTCAGAAGACATGTTGAAGGCATGTGTGATTGATTTTGGATGACATTGAGATAAGTTCTTACCTTTGTGTGAGTTCTCCTATAATACTAGTTATCACTCCATCATAGATATGACACCGTTTGAGGCACTTTATGGGAGGAGATGTATATCACCCATTGGATGGTTTGAAGCTGGAGATGTGAAACTTTTGAGGGTTGATTTAATAAGGGATGCTCAAGATAAGGTGAGGAGTATTCAAGCTAAGTTATTAGCAGCCCAGAGTAGACAAAAAAAGTATGCAGACCATAAGGTAAGAGATATGGCATTTCAGACTGGTGAGAATGTTCTTCTTAAGGTATCACCCATGAAAGGGGTGATGGGATTTGCAAAGAAGGGCAAGCTAAGTCTGCCATACATTGGTCCCTTTGAGGTTCTTGAATGTGTAGGGCCAGTGGCTTATAGATTGGTTTTACCTCCTAATCTATCTGAAGTTCATCTTGTGTTTCATGTATCCATGTTGAAGAGATATGGTGACAGGGAATAAATCATAAAATGGGACTTAGTTGTGTTAGACAAAGACCTTCAGTATGAGGAGGAACCGATTGCATTTCTTGATCGTGACGTCCATAAGTTGAGGACCAAGGAGATTAAGTCCGTGAAAATTCAATGGAAGCATCGTCTAGTTGAGAAAGCTACTTGGGAAACCGATAAGTACATGCGAGACAAGTATCCCCAATTGTTCGTCGATTCAGGTACTACTCCATTCCTTCCTTAGCCTATTTTTTCCTAAGTTTGTCACTCGAGGACGAGTGATGGTAAATTGGTATCTATTGTAATGACATGTTCCCGTCGTTATAGAAAAGCCAATGGGAAAAATTTTGGGCCGAAAAACATTTTTGTAGTAACTTGGAATTTCCCAACCTAGTCCAGATTTGGACGAAATGGGAGTCAGTAAGGTCTAGGGAAATATGGTAATAGTTGGGTGATTTAATTATGATTTTGATCACATGAGTAGATAGCTAAGACGTTAAGAAACCCGTACGACTTTATGGAATTGAATTCAAGTGAGTAGAACTCTCGAAACTGATCTTAGCGTGGATGGTTAGTTTCTGAATGTCGTTGGTTGAAGGTGTGTTGTGAAATGGGTGTGTGGATTTATTAAATCGACTTACTAGTTCCGTGCATGACGCTACGGCGGGAATTTGTCCCGCCAGGGTGGGGCCGCTGTAGCGGGATGAGTACCGTTGTGGTGGGACAGTCATGATTTAAGTTGGAAATAAACCCCAAAATGTCTTTATTCTGCAATTTCATTCTTGAGAGTAGGGAGACCAACCCCAGGCGATTTTTGACAATTTTCTACCATTCTTAAGGCTAAAGGTAAGGTTTTAACTCCCGAATCCATTTTTAGATCAGTAGATCATAATCTAATGGGTAATTATTGATGGGGGAGCGTTTTCATCTAGGAATTTTAGTGGAAAAAGCCTTAATCTAGGTATGGGGATCAATGGTTTAACCTAAAGTTGATCTTATTGATTATAATCCGAGTAATTAAGTCTTGTATATTGATCCTAGCATTATATTGATTGTTTGTAGACCAAGAACAAGCGGAAAGAATTCGGAAAGGGAAGGATCAAGTTTATTAGGGGATTCAAAATTTGTTCGAGGTAGGTGATGGTTGTGATTTCATAATTCTGTGATATATGTTTGTTCTTGCTTCATTATAATACGTGTATGTATGCGAATATTGCACTATTGATCACACTAATTGTAAATGAGGATAGATGAATGATGAATGACATGAATCATGACTTGATTGTATGATTATGAGAATGTACTTTGTGATTCTGATTGAGGCTTGTTGAATGGATCGGGTCTTGCGTTCCGACACACTAACTTGGATCGATTTCCACGTTACGGCATAAATATCGGATTGGTTGCCACGTTCCGACATAAACATTAGATCGGTTACCACGTACCGGTATGCTAACAATTTGGGTTTGGGTTCCATGAGAGGACCATTGACTTTACATAATTGTGTAATTGAGAAATGTGAACTTGATCGTTATTCTTAAATGACAATGATATTGTATATGTTCGGTGTATTCATGATATTATTATGTTGTAATGGCTTATGTATGTTACACTTAGTGGGATAGCCGTGTGATCCTACCAGTACACTGTGGTTGTATTCTGATGCTGCACTTGCTCTTTCTTTTTTTAGTAGAGGGCATCTTCCGACGGCTATTGACAGACCTCGCTTAGAAGATCAGTGACCATTTCGAACTCAAGGGTGAACTAGTTCTTTTGGGCTGCCATGAGTTCTCTTTCGTTTAAAGACCACATTTTTGGACTTAGACTTTCTAGTTATTTATTCCTATCTTAGTTTGGGGTTGCACCCCTTCTTGTTAGACTTATGGATCTTGTTAGAGTTTTGGTACATTGACTTTCAGGTTCTAGGTATTACTTCCGCAATGTTAGTTTTGGTTGTTAGACTTTTGTTGGAGTTTATGGGAACTCCCTATCTTTTCCTTAGCATTTAAACTTGATTCCATAACCTTAAATGCTTTAGTATTTGATCAAGTTGGTTACCTAATTAGTATGAATGGTTCTCCCACTGGAGGGTTAGTGTGGGTGCCAATCATGAATGTCTGGGTCTTGACACTACCCTCTTAAATGATGTAACTACTCTGGGAATACATAGTCCCCTTATACTCTTACTCAATTCATACGTGAAAACTCTTTTTCAAAAATATATCAAAATTATATTTTAATATGATCAGTGACGACTCAAGAAGTCATACTGCATAAACATTGATGGTATATCTAGATACCATTCTACTCATACATTGATGGCATACTCTATTGTCATACTAATCATGTTTAAGAAACTCTTTTCTCAAAACTCGTCTTTACTTTCTCAAAACTCAGTTTAATAATTCAAGTGTTGGTTTTAAAAAGCTTTACAAAATTTATAAATCAAATCATAGGGTTCATGTGGAATTATGAACCTGAACGACTCAACTTAGAGATCTTAATAGCAATATGGAAACTCAGTACTCAGAACTCATACTACTCGTCTTAAAATTTCTTAATTTATAGGGTTCATGCTGAAATATAGACATGAACAAATCAACTCAAGAATATTAATGCATAATATTTAACAATTAAATAATTAGGAATAGAGTTTCAAAAAAGAGAATCTGGAACTCGAGAACTCAAAATCAACTCATCTCAAGAATACTCAAATCTAGGGGTAGAATCCTAGATTTCTCTTTTACTGATTTGAAAGTAGATGTAGGGCGTTAGGACTAACTAGTCCACCACTATGATAGCCTTACATACCTTGAAGAACAAGGTTCTTGAACAATCTTGAAGAAGAACTTGATTAGAAGCCTTGAAACCCTATCTTGAAGGAGAAAAATCAAGAAACCCTTTCTTGAGATTTCTTGAATTAGTTTCTTGAAACTCTATGGCCAAGAATTAGGATTCTCATTAGTGACTCATAATTCTATGAAGAAAATTGAGTTGGAAAGAATGAAATTTTTGGAGAAGGACTTACCTTGAAGAAGAATCTTGAAAAAGATTGAAAGAGTCTTGAAAAAGATCGAAAGAATCATGAATGGATTCCTCTAATTTGATTTTTCCTTAGGGTTTTGCCTTAGGATTTGAGAGAGAAGATACTGATGTATTAAGAGATGAAAATCTTATTGTTTTGGGTCTTTATTTAGTCAAAAAATTCGTTTAGGGTTTTCTTAGAGGTAAAAAGACAAAAACGACCCTTTTTAATATTTTTTCCGTCGGCTAATTCGTCACTACATTGTATCAAGTTACTAAAATGGTCATAACTTTTTACTCCAAACTTGGATTGTTGCGAAATTGGTGGCGTTCGAAAAAAGATTCAAATACCTTTAATTTGATAGGTTATGGGCCACTTAACTCCTTATATTCTAAGAGATATGGTCAGTTCAAGTTAATCCAAAGAGAATCTTACATCAAAACTTAATCGCTATGGAAACTTTCAACTCTACTTTGTGCTAGGAGTTCTAGTGACCTTAATTGATATCCAAAATCATTCCCAAACTAAAGAATTTACTTTTACACATATGGAAATTTAAGAATCACCCGATATGACCCTACAAGTAAATAAAGAATAGTTCAGGTCTTAACTTAGAAATATTTGGGGTGTTACAGATACCCTACACACCTTGAGGATCAAAGCACAAAAGCAATGGAGGAATAGGAGAATTGAAGCTTGAAACCCTAGTATTCTTCTTGGACTTGAGAGAGAATTGGAGAAGATGAATGTAGATTAAATTTGAGAATTTTAGTGAATAATGGAGTTTGGGTAATTTTAGGCGTAGAAGAGTAGTTGTAGGAATTTAAATTAGAGGCAAAATGACATAGTATAGGTATTAGATGAATACGAAAATACGAAAATACCCTTATGAAATAACTTTTGGAGGACCATGCAGTTTAGACCTACGGACCGTAAATATTCCTACGGACTGCACTGGTCAACCGTAAGCTAAGTTACTGAGGCTTAAATTTGGTCAACATCCTACGACTCCCTTCTACGTACCGTCAAACCTTCAAGGGTCTATAGACCCCATCTGTAGACCTTTCTTTTTAACCCTAAAATTCTACAAAGTCCAAAACCTTTCTACGGGATCCATCTACGGCCCATTAATTTTTTTAAGGCTCGTTTTGTTCATTCATAGGTAAAACTTTTGAAACTTCAAACTGAAAACACTCAACTCCAAGTCTACGACTCCCTTCCTACGGCCCGTAGAATTTCCTATGATCCGTAGAAAGGACTCGTAGTCACTGCCTTAGTGCCAAATATCATAATTTTCCCTTCCCTACTTGGCTTTCCAATTTCCAACTTATTACAACCTCTAACAACTCACCTAAAAGTCATTGTACAGAACTTCTAACTAAAATAAGTCTACTAGAATGTTCAATAACTAAATAAAATAGATTGTCTCAACGTCAGGAAGATGGAAAAGGACTGCTGCGCCAATCTCCAATAGTCTACAAAATTGAGCGTTCACTATTGAGCTAGAATCTTCAACTACGCTACAACTGAGATCTCGTAGAAACCTTTGGAAAACGATAATACTTAACAAAGGAAGTGTATATTATAGTGTCATATTAAGCCACTAGGTAGTAGTAGGCATCAAAAGCCGATTTAATTTAAAACAAGTAACAGTACATAGGTCTAATAACAAGTAGGTCATACTGCAAGACATACATAATTCATATT
>JAJOOD010008588.1:0-26647 GCA_029582525.1 Solanum tacnaense | reverse complement strand
TTTTTTGAGAGGTTGATGAATCTCCAACATGTTTCTTTTGTGAATTTGTCATTTTCTTTGGTAAATTCCTGTTCGATAAAATAAAATAACAAAAGAACACAAAAAATCAATTAATAATATGTTTGATTTGTTTTTTACCCAATCAATTTATATAAGAAACAACTAAAATAAATCAAAGAGAAAAGAAATATATAAGAGAGATTTTTACCAACCTTTTGATTGATGAATAGAGATCGAGAGATATGTTATAACTTGATAGAAAGTGGTCTATTTATATAATAGAAAACAACTTGACTTGACATGAATTATGATCTGTTTTGTTTTCTTTTTAAAATAATAATAATAATAATAATAATAATAATTTGGACCTAGAATATATGGCTTGCTATTTAATTTTTGTCTATACAAGGTGCATCATAGGTCAAATTTCATAAATGGAAAAGTACTATGACTTTTTTCTTTAAAAGTCACATAATTATGTTTTTTAATAGAAAAATCTTATCTTTTTTTATCCTATTATGATGTCCTAACATGGAGATAATTTTATTAATTATTCTAAGTGATTCTTTCAATTAACTTATTTCTTTAATTAGTGTGCTTACATTAGAACTATGACAAGAAGCTCCATGTCATGTTTAATAATCTGTTTGACCAATCTTTTAAGACTAACTTATTTTGAAATACAACTTTTTCCAAAAGTGTTTTACAAAACTATTTTTGATAAGAAGTAGTTTATGTTTGACTAATAAAATTAAAAATCATATTTGAGAAATAAATAGTATTTGACCAAACTTTTTTAAAGTGTTTTTAATTTAAGTGTATTTTTCTTATGTTTTTTTTTTTTAAAAAAAAGTCCTTAAGGAAAAATAATAATTTAGCTTTGAAATAGTAGTTTTTCATGGTGTTTCTTTCTTGAGCTTATGATGTCAAGTTCATTAGTCTTTTAGAGATGAACAAAAGTTATATTGAAAAATATACAAACCATTTATGATTTTTATATATATATTTGTTCTCGAAAATGTGCGTTGCATGTGTATTTCACGCTTAAAAATATAAATATTTTAAATATTAAAGTATTTGATTTAAATTTTTAGTTGTCATATGAAAATGTGAAGATAACGACTACATTTTAGTTTTTAAAATTTCTTGTCCGTACGTTAATTTTTATTTTATAAGGTACATAATAGATGATGTTCTTGTTGTTGGTTCTCATATTTGACTTCTGATCGAATGTCTACGTATATCAAAGATAGTTATTTAATGTCACGACTCGAGCCTACACCCTGAACGCGGCCGACACTCAAGAACCATTGCTAGTCCCCAAGTGATCCCTCATCTTGGCTGACTAAAAGTAAAAGACTAACTTGAGCATACACAAGAATCAAATTGAAAAAAAACGTTTCACTGAATATACTGATGATGAAACATAAGTTTTAAATAAAATATTTGAAACTGAAAGACTCTCCAAATTTGCCTATCTGTGAAGCCTCTACTATATATAGACGAGTGTCGGGACAAGACCCACAACTACTCAAAATTCTACTAATACTAAAAACTCATAAAACTGGAGTCCTTCGGAAGCAAGGAGACCTCACTCGAGAACCATTGCTGGCCCCAAGCGAACCCTTGGCCTAGCTAGACTCTCAGCGGAAGACTTTACACATTAATAAAGATATCAAAAGCACTTAAATCAACTGTCTCAAAATAATTTAGAATGTTTTAGAAATAAACATTCAACTTAGCCAGAGTGGCAAACCAAGTCTAAACATAAACAACTGAAAATGGAAAGACTAGAGAACTATAACTATCCGTCTATGAAGCCTCTAAAAATAATGAGGGATGTCGGGACAAGACATCCAATTATCCTAACAACTGAAATACTAAACAATGAAAACGGGATCCTCCAAAAAGCAAGGAGGCTCACTAACTGAATCTGAGTGCTCAACTGGATCAACGGGGCGTTGGATGTTGATCCTGGTTACCTGTATCTGCATCATAAAATGATGTAGGCCAAAATGCATCAGTACATTGAATGTACAAGCATGCGAGGGAAATACTCAGCATGACATAAGATTGAAATGAATTATGAAAGAACACTTGCCTCAGTTTTACTCAACTCATGGATACTCAACTCAAATGCCGAATTAAATGACAGTAAAGGTGCAGTTTATATAAAACATTTAAAATAGTAAGAAACAACTCAATATACATATATAATAGAGTAATATAACTCTATGGGAGTTTCTCTAACCGACAACCATCACTATGAGCTATGTGATGATACAACGTCTCGCCCATGCTGCCAGAACTGTCCTATAACTTGTCAGGATATAGAATGCCTCAACTAAGTGGATCCACTAGTCTATGCTAAAAAGTACTAAGGAATTGTCTAAAAAGTATGACCCTTTCTACCCACGATGGCTACATGATTTATGGAGACTTGAGTTATTATGAACTCGTCCCCTTATTGGTGCTCAATACTACTCCCAAAATATACTCAGCTCATATGTTTTAAAACAAAACTCTTTCTGTGATTTGAGGTAATTACTCAAAAAAACTTATCTCTTAAAAGAGATGGAACTCAAAACTACTCATGAAAACTTATTTGGAAATCAGTGTTTGCTCTTATCTTAAATGTGAAAACATTTGTTCTTTGGGATTACTTAGTTCTCATATATAATTAAAAGAAATGAACTTGGCTCTACTCTTTCTCGAACTCAAGGCTTAAGTCTTTAAAACAAGTTTAAAACGATTGCATAAGACTTTTTAAACACTCTAAGAACTCTCTTGACTTGACTCTTATCTTTACCTTGAATTTGATTTGTGGATTCAAGGGTCATGATCTCGTGTTATAGACAACATCATGATGTTTAGACGTACCTTAGAGTGTAGAAATAAACCAGGAAACATAGGTACGATTCAAGAAAACTCAATCGGAAAGAAGTGGTAAAGGGTAGAAGACCCGGCGTCCTAGAGGGAAAACTTCAGAAGTTGGGTTGGGGCGCACCGGCCGGAGCGGCGCCCCAAAGCCCAAACTACAGAAGTTAATTTTGGGCGCTCTGAGTGGCGCGGCGCCCCAGCCCCCTCCCCAGGTTTTTGACGAATTTTCTTGCTCGTTTTTCAACTTTAAACTCGCTAGATTTGAATGGTTCCTTCCCCAAACGATTAGATTCGAATACATAACCAAAATATGCAAGAATCAACTCAAAACAACATCAAATTTCGTGAATTTAACTCAAGAACTTCTCAACAACTTCAACAATCAAGAACCAAATAGAAACATCAACAAAATCTATCAAGAACTCTATTTCTATACTTTCAAGAACACAAATTCGTGGAATTAAATCATGATTGGTGCGTGGATGAACTAACTCAATGCTATGTGATATCACATACCTTGTAGGGATCAACCTTTGAAAAAATCGACGAGATTAACTTCAAGAACGCGACGAATCCTTGCTTCTTCTCCTCCTTTCTCCTCTTCTTTTCTCTTCTCTCAAAATCCTAACTTAATTTTGTAAAGCGTAAACCGAATCCTATCAGTTTAGACCCTAACTTAATTACCAAAAATGAATTTAATTAATTGGGTAGTGAAAGACCATAATATCCTTCAAATATCCCGTTTTGACTTTCCTTATCTAGATAGCTCAATTTTGAATAGAAATATCTCCCTCATGCGGACTCGAAATTGAACAAATTTGGCGGCGTTGGAAAGATAATTCAATGATATTTCATACGGTATTTGGTAGAGCACTAAATCATCCCGAGCTAGGAGTTATGCTCATTTGAAGTTGACCCAAAACTCATACTTAACTTAACTTTGCCAAACTTTCCAAATTTGATTATTCCCAACAACGATTTCTTCCAAATTCTAGTTCTTTCAAATAGCGAGGTGTTACAATATCTCCCCCTTGGGAACATTCGTCCTTGAATGAGATTACTCTTACTAGGCTAAGGGTGTAACATCTAACATTCAGTTCAAACATCCAACAAGCAAATCTAACACATTAAGTATATCAATTTAAAGATTACTAAGAAGAGAATTAGTACCTTGATCTGGAATTTCTCCGGGCTCAAAGAGATGTGGATATCTCTTCTTCATATCCTCCTAAGCTTCTCAAGTGGCTTCCTCAACAAAATGATTTCTCCAAAGAACTTTGACTGAGGCTACTTCCTTGGTCCTCAACTTGCGAACTTGACGGTCTAGAATCTGAACATAAATCTCCCCATAAGACAAACTATCCTTGATACCAATATCTTCAGTTGGTATGATAAGTGACGGATCTCTCATGCACTTCTTCAACATGGAAATATGAAATGCCGGATGGACCGCTGCTAATTCTTGTGGTAGCTTCAATTCATAAGCTACATTACCAATCCTTTTGGATATACTGTAAAGCCCAATATACCGAGGACTAAGCTTCCCCTTC
This sequence comes from Solanum tacnaense, assembly GCA_029582525.1. Taxonomy (NCBI): domain Eukaryota; kingdom Viridiplantae; phylum Streptophyta; class Magnoliopsida; order Solanales; family Solanaceae; genus Solanum; species Solanum tacnaense. The sequence goes on along the minus strand of JAJOOD010008588.1, from coordinate 22,217 downwards.
TTACCAATCTCATAACACCCTTCATGGGTGAAACTTTCAAGTATACCCAATCATCTACTTCAAACTCTGACTCCTTTCTCCTAATATCATTGTAGGATTTCTAATGACTCTGCGTTGTTTTCAACCTCTCTTGAATGACTTTCACTTTCTCCATAACTTGATGAACTAGGTCTGGTCCTATCAACCCAGCTTCACCAACTTCAAACCATCCAATAGGAGATCTGCATCTTCTCCCATTAAGAGCTTCATAAGAAGCCATTTGGATGCTAGAGTGGTAACTATTATTGTAAGCAAACTCGATGAGAGGTAGGTGATCATCCCAATTACCCTTGAAATCAATCACACAGGCCCTCAACATATCTTCTAAAGTCTGAATAGTGCGCTCTGCTTGACCATATGTCTGAGGACGAAAAGCAGTACTTAAGTTCATCTTTGAACCCAAGCCTTTCTGAAAAGATTTCCAGAACTGTGCAGTAAATTGTGAACCTTTATTTGATATAATCGATACCAGAACCCCATGAAGTCTGACTACCACTTAAATATACAACTTAGCATTATCTTCTGTTGAATGGGTAGTCTTTACCGGTAACAAGTGGATTGATTTCGTCATTCTATCAACAATCACCCAAATAGAATTATGCTGTCTGCGAGACCTTGGTAAACTTGTGATAAAATCCGTATTGATCATCTCCCACTTCCATTTTGGGAGTTCTATATTCTGAGCCATACCACTAGGTCTTTGGTGCTCTACTTTAACTTGTTGACAAATTGGGCATTTAGAAACGAACTCAACAATACCTTTCTTCATACTACTCCACCAATATACCTCTCTCAAGTCACGATACATCTTTGTAGAACCCGGATGGATAGAATATCTGGAGCTATGAGCTTCCTCCATGATCCTCTCCTGGAGTTCATCCACCTTTAGTGCACACAATCTACCTTGATACCTCAATACACCATCTTCCCCTTATTCAAAAGCCATTACTCTTTGCTTATGAACATTTTCCTTCAATTCAAGCAAGATAGGATCTTGGTTTTACTTCTTTTTAACTTCTGACACTAATGATGATTCAACCCCATTCATCACCACTACTCCTCCTTCTATGGAATCCATTAGTCGAACTCCTAATCGTGCAAGTCTATGCACCTCTTTTGCTAACTCTTTCTTATCTTCCTCAAAATGGGTGGTACTACCCATATATAATCTACTCAAGGCATTATCAACAACATTAGCCTTACTTGGGTGATAAAGAATATTCATGTCATAATCTTTGAGTAACTCTAACCACCTTCTCTGTCAAAGATTAAGCTCTTTCTGACTAAACACATATTGAAGACTCTTGTGATAGTGAATACATCTACATGAACACCATACAAATAATGATGCCATATTTTCAAAGCAAATACTACGACAGCCAACTCTAGCTAATGGGTTGGGTAATTCTTCTTGTGAACTTTCAGCTGTCTGGAGGCATAAGCTATAACTTTACCATTCTGCAATAACACACAACCCAAACCAACTCTGTACGCATCACAATATACAACAAAGCCTTGCATACCTTCTAGTAAGGTCAATACTGGGGCAATAGTCAACCTCTTTTTCAATTACTGAAAGCTTTTCTCACAAGCTTCAGACTATTGAAACTTTACTTTTTTCTGAATCAACTTGGTCAAAGGGAATGAAATAGATGAGAACCCCTCTATGAACCTTCTATAATATACAGCCAACCCCAAGAAACTCCTAATATCGGTTGGAGATGTAGGTCCAGGCCAATTCTGCACTGCCTCTATTTTCTGAGTGTCAACTCTAATCTGATCACCGGATACAATGTGGCCTAAGAATGCCACAGGCTCAAGACAAAACTCACATTTAGAGAACTTAGCATACAACTCTCTATCCTTTAGAGTTTGGAGGGCTATTCTGATATGGCTAACATGATCTTCCTCATTCCTCAAATAGATTAGAATGTCATCAATGAACACAATAACAATCATATCTAAATAAGGCTTGAAAACTCTATTCATAAGGTCCATGAACGCTACTGGCGCATTAGTTAAACCGAACGATATGACCAGAAACTCATAATGGCCATAATGGATCCTGAAGAATGTCTTTGGAATATCACATTCCCTTACTCTTAACTGATGGTAGCCAGATCTGAGTTCTATCTTAGAAAAACAAGTGGCACCCTGAAGTTGATCGAATAAATCATCAATTCTCGGAAGAGGATACTTATTCTTCATAGTAACCTTGTTCAACTGACGGTAATCTATACACATTCTAAGGGAACCGTCTTTCTTTCTCACAAATAAGACTGGAGCGCCCCAAGGTAAGACACTTGGTCGAATAAAACCCTTATCAAGGAGATCTTTCAACTGTTCTTTTATCTCTTTCAACTCTGCTGGAGCTATTCTATATGGCGGAATAGATATAGGATGAGTATCGGGAAGGATATCTATACCGAAGTCTATTTCTCTCTTAGGAGGGACTCCAGGTAGGTCATCAGGAACGGTTTCTGGAAACTCACTCACAACTGAAACTAACTCAATATGAGGTGTCTCAACACTAGAATCATTAACTCGGACTAAGTGATAGACACACCCCTTGGAAACTAACTTCCTCGCCTTAAGGTATGAAGTAAAATGACCCTTAGGCACTGCTGAACTACTACTGCACTCTATAACTGGCTCATTAGGAAACTGGAACTTGACAACTCGAGTTCTACAATCAATGGAGGCATAACAGGCATGAAGCCAGTTCATACCCATAATAACATCAAAATCAACCATGTATAACTCAACTAAATCAGCCATGGTGCTCTTGTGATTGACGGAAAATTTTCAATCACGATAGACTCACTCAGCTAGAATAGACTCCCCAAAAGGTGTTGAAACACAAAAGGGCTTGCAAAGTTTCTCAAGAAGAACATCAAAATTCATTGCAACATAAGGAGTCACAAAAGATAAACTCGCTCCATGGTCTAGCAAAGCATAAACATCAAGAGTAAAGACTTTGATCATACCTGTGACAACATCTGGAGAATTATCTTACTCTTAGCGACTAGTGATAGCATATAGGCGGTTTGCTCCTCCGCGAGTACCTGAAGTAGCTCCTCTAGGTACATCCCTGTATGGTGGAGCAACTGAAGAAGATTGGGCTCTATTGCCCCTATTTCCATTTCCATGCCTACCTTTTAGACACTCTTTCATGAAGTGACTTTCTTGACCGCACTTGAAACATCCTGTAGAGCCATCGCGACGAGCACCTGGGTGGTTCATACCACACTTAGCACATGTAGGAGCCCAATTACCTCTTTGTGCCACACTACCCTGAGACTGAGCAGGTCTAGCCCTGAAATTCTACGAATTCTGACTATTATACTCACCTTTGTTCCATGATGCAGGGGCACTAGCAGATGATGGAGTGGGTCCCTTTTGCTTATGTTGAAAGCAAGAACGGTTCACATTACTCCTTTGCTGCCCGGACTCATTCCCTGTTTTAGCCTTCTTGTTTCTGAATTCTTCTCTATCCCTCAACTTCTCTTCCTCAACCTGCTGCACATAAACAATAAATATCGCTATGTCCATGTCTCCTATCAGCATAGGTACCTTACCCTCCTTACTTGACAGACGAGACAATCCAGCAACAAACAGACTCATCCTGCTCCTCATATTCGCAACCATCTCCGGAGCATATCAGGAAATTAGGTGACTTCAAACTATACTTATGAACACTCATAGGTTCCTACTTAAGAGTAAGGAATTCTCATACCTTGGCTTCTCTCAGTTCACGGGGAAAGAAAACACCCCAAAGAAGCACTCTCGAACACAACCCAACTCAAAACCGGTGCATCCTCAACCTTACCCTTCTTCCACTGGTCAAACCAAGTCCTAGCAACACCCCTCATTTGATAGGCAACTAGTTCCACTCGCTCAGCATTGGTAATATGCATAACCTCAAACACTTTTTGCAATTCCTCTACAAAGTTTTTCGGATCCTCTGTGGTGCTTGAACTAGTGAAACTCGGAGGATTCATCATCAAGAACTCTCGGATCCTCGAAGTATCAGCCATTTCCTATCGAGCCCATCTTTGTTGCCCAACCTGGTTAGTCACAGCTTGACTTAGCATTCAGATTGCTTCCTGAAATTCTGCATTGGTAACCTCTTCTTGGGGTTGCACTTCTGGTGTATTAGGTACCCTTTGCTCCTCTACGTTCCTCCTAGCAGGACGACCTCGAACAACTCTTTGTTGAGGGATGATATGAAAGATACGCGCAAACAAGAGTTAGAAAGAAACTTTCATAGAGATAAACTCTATCGCACGAAATGAATATGAAAGAAGTGAGATAGTTCCTAAATGTTGCAGCCTCCTAATTATAGATGTGACGCGCATCACACCAATAACTAGGACTCTATAGATATGGCTTCATAGACTCCGTGGCACTCTTGAACTCTGTGCTCTAATACCAAGTTTATTATGCCCCGAGTCTACATCCTAGGCGGGACTGCCAGTTGAGAACCATTGCTGACTCCAAGCGAACCCTTGGCCTGGCTAGACTCTCAGCGGAAGACTTTACGCATTAATAAAGAAATAAAAATAACTTAAATCAACTATCTTAAAATAACTTAGAATGTTTTAGAAATAAACATTCAACTTAGCCAGAGTGGCAAACCAAGCCTTAACATAAACAACTGAAAATGGAAAGACTGGAGAACTATAACTCTCTGTCTATGAAGCCTCTAAAAAGAATAAGGGATGTCAAGACAAAACCCCCTGTCATCCTAACAACTGAAATACTAAACAATGAAAAAGGGATCCTTCAGAAAGCAATGAGGCTCACCAACTAAATCTGAGTGCTCAATTGGATCAACGGGGCGCTGGATACTGATCCTGGTTATATGTATCTGCATCATAAAATGATGCAGGCCAAAAGGCATCAGTACATTGAATATATGAGCATGCGAGGGAAATACTAAACATGACATAAGCTTGAAATTACTTCTGAAAGAACACTTACCTTAACTTTACTCAACTCATGGATACTCAACTCAAATGCAGAATTAAACGATAGTAAAAGTGCAGTTTATATAAAGCACTTAAAAGAGTAAGAAACCACTCAATATACATATATAATAAAGTAATATAACTCTATAGGAGTTTCTCTAACCGACAACTATCACTATGAGCTATGTGATGATACATTGTCTCGCCCACGCTGCCAGAATTGTCCTATAACTTGCCGGGATATAGAACACCTCAACTAAGCAGATCCACTAGTCTATGCTAAAAAGCACTAAGGAATCATCTTCAACGTATGACCCTTTCTACCCACGATGACTACATGGTTTATGGAGACTTGAGTTATTATGAACTTGTCCCCATATTGGTGCTCAATACTACTCCCAAAATATACTCAGGTCATGTGTTTTAAAACAAAACTCATTGTATCATTTGAGTTATTTACTCAAAAAAACTTATCTCTTAAAAAGATGGAACTCAAAACTACTCGTGAAAAGTCATTTGGAAATCGGTGTATTCTCTTATCTTAAATGTGAAAACAATGTTCTTTGGGATTACTTAGTTCCCATATATCATTTAAACAAATTAACTTGGCTCTACTCTTTCTCGAACCTAAGGCTTAAGTCTTTAAAACAAGTTTAAAACAATTGCATAAGAGTTTTTAAAAACTCTAAGAACTCTCTTGACTTGACTCTTAGCTCTACCTTGAATTTGATTTATGGATTCAAGGGTCATGATCTCGTGTTATAGACAACATCATGATGTTTAGACATACCTTAGAGTGTAGAAATAAACTAGGAAACATAGGTACGATTCAAGGAAACTCAAACGGAAAGATGTGGGAAAGGGTAGAAGACATGGCGTCCCTGGCACTCTGAGTGGAGCAGGGCGCCAGAGAGCAAACTTGAGAGACTGGGTTAGGGTGCACTGGATGGCGCGGTGCCCCAGATCCCAAACTACAGAAGTTTATTTGAGGTATTTTGAGTGGCTCGGCACCCCAGCCCCCTCCCTAGGTTTTTGATGAATTTTCTTGCTGGTTTTTCAACTCTATACTTCCTAGATTCGAATGGTTGCTTCCCCAAACGATTACATTCGAATACATCACCAAAATATGCAAGAATCTACTAAAAACAACATCAAATTTTATGAATTTCACTCAAGAACTTCTGAACAACTTCAACAATGAAGAGCCCAATAGAAACTTCAACAAAACCCATCAAGAACTCAATTTCTATACTTTTAAGAACACAAGTTCGTGGAATTGAATCATGATTGGCACGTGGGTGAACTAACCCAATGCTATATGATCTCACATACCTCGTAGGTATAAACCCTTGGCGAAATCGACGAACTTAACTTGAATCTTTTAGCCTCAGCATCATCAGAAGTACAAGCGGAGTAGGGGTGCTTCCCCACAACATGGGAAGAATCTGGTGGCGGCATAGCATCGCTGAATAGGGCAGTCATCACCACCTCATCATTTGGTGCAGTAGGGGAAGACTCTGGCTTAGTCTCTGGGGGAGCGAGAAGTGCAGCAACATCAGTACAGAGGCTATTTAACTCCTTCTTGAATGGGGTCACATCAACGGTTGGGGTCGTCTCTCTAGGACTCACAACTCAAAGGCATCCAGGCACTTATGAACGGCCTTGGCCTTCTGGTCCATCATCTTCTCCATCCTCTACTCAACCTTAGCCTCGAACTCAGCTATAGACCGCTGCATCCATGGCTTCACATGCTGAAGCAGAGTGGCCATCTATGCCTCCAGCTTCTGGAATCGGGCTAGAGGGGTGACGTTAGACCCTGAAGAGAGAGTGGCTCATGATGAGCTAGGGCCTGACTGGTGGTCGGAGATGGTGAAGCCTGAGTGTATACTGTAGTGGCCGGAATGGTGGAGTCATCGACCTGCATATGCAAAACATCGGTAGCCAGATCATCACCCAGAGGTGGCACCTTAACCTGTAGCTCTCCCCATGGTGCAGCAAGGTTGGTATCATCATGAATGAGGCCAATGTCTAGAGCTACATGTTAAGATGCCACCTCCCCATGGTGCAGCAAGGTTGGTATCATCATGAATGAGGCCAATGTCTAGAGTCTTGGTTGTATGAAGCAACCTGCCACAATGTCGTACCGGTACAGACGAATCCCTATATAGCTAAATGATGAGGCACGGGAAGGGCAAGGTGGTTGTGGCCTTAAGGCCCTCTCATGGATATCCGCAATCAATATGCGGGAAAAATCTACCTCAAGCCCCACTACCATAGTTGCAACCATCCCTGGTCGGTCCTATGTGACCATATTATCCGCCTGAGTAGGGGACATTCGATTCCTCACAAGAAACCAGAAGAATTTTGCAACAAAGTTTAATGTAGCTTTCCTAATGCCCATGCTAGGGGTACTAACCCACTCTGCGCGCTCTCCATCCATCGGAATATGGCGTGCTAGCCACCTAATAAGTGACTCCCTCTGCTCGACATTTCTCTGAAATGCCCCACTTTGAATAATGCCCATCTAATAGTTGAACTCTGCGGTATTAATGGGTAGAGTGTGATCCGGGCAATAGATAAACCTGCAGAGGGTGGTCTCAAAGATGTCTACGGTGAAATCCCGTACTAGTGTAGCCTCAAGTGGAGGCTGAGCTGCTGGATTTGCCCGTTTGGAGATGGACCCTCTGATGGTGGCGGCAGAGGAAGTGTAGAATTCCCGAACTATCTCCTTGTTGTATGTGCCTGGGTCCGTTCCATCCACTCACACATGTGTCTCCCGAAGAGCCCCACAATGACTGGAGCGGTGTGGAGGCTACCTGTGAGAACCCGACGATCCTCGGTGACTAACCTGGCCATCTTATTGTGCTCATTCAGCATGCGAGCATCAACATAAATTTGATATAGGCCCTCCACACACCATCTATTAGGCTTCGTAGCAACTGGTACAGGCTCAAAACTGGGGGCACTGGAATATCGCCCATACTATTAGCCTCAGAAGACTAGGTGGTGCTGCTACTAGAGCTGGAGCCGGATGGTGACTTTGAGCCAGCTGGTGAGCTGATCGGTGTGGCCCTCTCTTCAGACTGGGGGCAGTGACCATGTCGAAACTCATCTGTTGGGCTCGATTCCTCGTAGTGCGAGGGGTAGTAGGGGAGGTCCTGATGTTGGGAGGAATATACTCAACGTCCTCCTCAATGATCATATGTCGCGAATGAGCGACAAATTTAGATTTTCCCTTAGCGGCATAGGTTGGATCTTGCTTGGGGGCCATGGTACCTGTGGAAGCTTAGTTAGTACCAAAACAAGCCAATAAAACACACGAAAGAATTTTAAAACAAGAAACTGACCAAAACAAAAAACTAAAAAAAATCTGGACAGTAGATGAACTGTCGACCTATGGTGGGTACCTACGGTTTGTCGATGGAATGACGGTCCGTGGGTCAGATGGTTGAAAATCAGGTCCCAGATATGGGAACCACAGATGTGCAAAACAATCTGTCGATGGAACGACGGACCATAGTCAACACCGTGGTTCGACACTTAGTGAAAACTTTGTTTGCAACTGACCCATGAACTAGACCTACGGTCCGTGGAAGGGGAGTCATGGGTCAGTTTTGTGCCAGGTTACAGAACTTGACTCAATTTCATGCCTTTTCTTTACATAATTACAAACAAACTAGGGCTACACATGCATTTCAACATGTGATTTGGTAGTTAATCATCCTTAGGGTATCGTTGACACAAAATTTTTAAAGATTATCAAACCGAAACCTATGAACCCTAAGTCAAAACTTCTAATTTGGCATATTACTTGATTTCGTTGGTTAAAATTTATGACACATTCACATACCGTCATTCCAAGGATTCATCTAACTACAATTTAACATTCAAACACATGATCTACAACCCAAGGTCAAGTTCATTGTTGTGATTTCAAGTTGAAACTATGAAATACTCAAAGTTTAGGGAAATCATCATACCTTACAAGTACGCAACAACAATGAGTGTGTGATTGATAAAAAAGACTACTAAACCAACGTGGACACAGAACCTGGACTAGGAGATCGCTTTGGGGAGAAGATGGGTGATTTGGGAGAGGATAGGATGAATATGGGATTTGGGAGAGTGAATTGGGTATTGATATTGGGTTAATGGGAGTGATTGTGGGAGATAGAGAGTTGAAAAACGATTGGGAGGGAGTTTTGGACGTTAGGGGGTGTTTTAAAATGAAGGGGTTTTATTTAAAAGTGGTCCGGGTCAGGTCGACAGAACTCTGATTTTGGACCCATGAGACCCCCTCGAAGGTTCGTGGGTCGACCTACGGACCGTGGATAGGGTCCATAGGTCACTTTGACACTTAGAAAATTTTGAGGACTTACTTGGGATCTACGAACGCCATTCACGGTCCGTGGATTGACCAACGGACCGTCGATGGGGTCCATAGACCACAACACAGCTGTTTTCCTGTAGATTTTGTCTTTCGTCCCTGCACATGTTCCAATCATTAGGACTTTCTCTATATATTTTCTGGACACTTTTAGGCACGGACCCTATTCTATATCTAGCCAACACTAATACCAAAATAAAACACCTATCAAAGGAGCTATAAAAATTAAAATAAAAGAAGAAAACTCCTATATCTCAAAGAAAAACCTATAGTTGGCTAGATTATACATCTTGGGTTGTCTCCCAAGCAGCGCTTGATTTAACATCGCGACACGACACAGACACCTTGATTACTCAGACTTCATGATGAGTCCTAGATTTGGACTTATTTAGGGCATTATTAATATAGATTTAGTGTCCTCAAATGCGTATTTTGTACCAATAACTGATGTAAAACCCTTAATTTCTAGATATATGGATTAAGGAACAAAGCAAGGACACTAATTTGTAAAAAGGAACAAAGCGAGTTAAAAGAATGAAGAAATGCAAGCCTGGTGATTGCCAAGTCCATTTGGTGAGTCATCGAATAGTCGTTTGATCGCTTAAAGTTCCAGTATGCCAAGCCTGAGGGAAGAAATCAAGTTTGCGATGGAAAGGAGAAGTTGGCAAATCGCCGAGTAGTTCGACGATGCAGTGCTGGATTGCCCAAAGTTACAGACCTTGAGGATGTTGAATGTCAAGGCAAAAAGTCAATGAAAGTGACCAAAGGGGGGCTCGCCGAGTGGTTCAGCGAGCCTGACTTACTTCGCCAAGTGGCTTTTCGTAGCATATTTTTGACGACTATGAATACATTTTTAAACATTTAGTTTTGGATCTAATATCATAATATATGAATTGTAGCTGATATCATTAGACTGAGACAAGTTTTCTCTAGTTTTCCCTAAGCTTTAAAGAATTGAAGTTTTTCACTTTTGAGAAATTGGAAGTGGGTCTTTGAGATTCTTTGAATTGGAGCATTGTAAGGACAAATCTACTCTTACCCAATTGATGGATAATCAATTTGGTAATAGTTTTTACCTTTCTATGATGTCTAGCTAAAACCCCAATTCTTGGGGTGTGATTATGGGTTGATTTAATTTATGGGTATGGCTAATTGTTAGTTTAAATGTTATTTAAAAGTGAGTTCAATCATTAATTGTGGTTTAATTTAAGAATTGTAGTTGCAAATGCAGTTCTACCCTTGTGTTTTTTGCTTGCTCGAGAGAGTAGTTTTAAAATTAAACTTATTGATTGATTGTTAGTGGGTATTGGGTTGACTTGGGTTCAGATCGAGAGAGTGAATCCTAAACCCAATCCCACACATTCAGTTTGAGAGAGTGAATTAACTAAGGTGTGGGTTGTTCTTATTTTGCTTGCTTGTTGATATTCGAGAGAAATCAACTTGATTTGGGGTAAATTGTTCGAGAGAAAGTTTATCTCCTCTATAGCCTAGCTTACTCACTAATATCTAGCTATTTTCTAATAGTTGCAATTACCCATTTGTCTATATTAGCCTATAATCGAATCACATCCCAAGAACCCATCACATTATTGTTACTTCATGTTGATTGCCGCTGCTTGTAGTTGATAATCAAAACCAAAACCCCCTATTTGACATTCGTGTCAACCCCTGATTTGAATGATGTTTTTATTCGATAACTTTTATTCATATGGCTGATTTAAACACGTTCATACTTTCCAATTGACTCTCAAACACGTACAGCTCCCTGTGGGATTCGACCCCAACTTATTTAGTTGGGTTATATACTGATTAACAATTGTTGACGCTTAGAATTGGATGAAGTGTCTTTGATAACATTACAACAATCAAAATGGCGCCCCTGTCGGAGATTGGTGTTGTTTGAGATTCTCTTGGTGAAGTTGAATTTTGTTCTTTTTATTCATAGTTGAATCTACTTACTTTTAGTTTTGGTTTGTGTGTTGCTGTTTTAAAACAGAGGAAATGAGTGTCAGCGGAAGCAATGGTAGCCAAGTGGGCCACCAAGATGACATCAACAATCTCAATGATGTCAATGAGCCGAATGCTAATGACCCTAATCTTGTGGGTGGAGTTGGTGCCATTCGCTTGCATCCAACTGAAGGGAACGTTGTGTTCCACACTACAAGCACCATGTTGCAGCTCTTGCAATTGAAAGGGTTGTTTGGTGGGTTGGCTCATGAGGATCCCCATGAGCATATAAGGTACTTTATTGATGTTTGCAGACCGTTCTCCTTCAAGAACATATCCCAAGAGTCGGTCCAGTTGAGGTTGTTCCCAGTTTCCTTAATAGGAGAAGTGTGCAAATGGTTGGCTGATTTGCCAAGAGATTCTATCACTTCGTGGGAAGAGCTCATCACCGCATTTCAAGTGCGATTCTTTCCACCTTTGAAGATGATGACTCTTCGGGACAACATCCAAAGCTTTAAGCATTTGGTGGGTGAGCCAATCCATGAGACTTGGCTAAGATATAAGAAGTTGGTGGTACAATGCCAAACTCATGGTTTGCCCGACACGTTTTGCTGCAATACTTTTACCAAAGCCTTGATTCGGTGAACTCTGAGTAGCTGACCAACTTTCTCATGGAGGTTTGATGCAACAAACTTACATTATAGCAGCCCAACTCTTGGATTGAATGACCAAAATTATCTGGGCATGGTACACCCGTGAAGATCAGGTATCCCCTCTCACTTTTAAAATGACCAAAGAATAGATTGAAAAAGATCAAGAGAGGGACCAAAACATGGCAAAAATGATGACTTAGCTGGACATTTTGGCCAATAATGTTATGGGAGCTGGTGCTAAAAGTGTAAATATTATGGGTGTTGGGTGTGTAAACCTCGATGAGGCCAAGTTTGAAGCGATGTATAATGAGGAAGTGAACTTCCTAGCCAACCAAGGAGGTGGTTATCGTGCAAAGTACCTGAGGCAGGGTGGTAACCAAGGTTGGAACAGGGATGAGGGCTGGAGAGATCGTGATAGAGAGTGGAGGGATCGTAACCCCACTTAGAAGGAAAGAGATGGGGAGAATGATAAGTACATTCCTCCCCATGAGCCTCAAAAGCCCAAAGATTCTGAGGGTGGCCGTTCTGAGGATATGCTCTCTCGTATTCTCAACAAGGTTGAAGGGTCCGATAAAATTTTGAAAGAAATGAAGAAAGATGTATCGACCCTTAGCCAGATGATTACCTCTCATTCGGTCTCTATCAAATAGTTGGAGACCCAGATGAGTCAAATTTCTTCTCATTTAAACCCGAGACAACAAGGGGAGTTGCCTAGTGACACTATGGAAAACCCCAAGAATGAAGTTTGAGTGAGGACTTGCGTCGTGCCACGATGTTAACTAAGGCACTGCTTGGGAGGCAACCTAAGTTTTTATTTGCTTTCTTTTTGTTTTTGGAATAATTGCGTGTTGATTGTGCAGGTTGAAGTGTAGAATGTGTTTGAAAAGTGCAAGTTGGCGAGCAAAATGTCCAGTCGGTGACTCGTTGAAGAGGTCGGCGAGCCCGACTTGGACTCAAGAAATCAAAAGATGAAGCCTGTAAACTCGGCGGGTCCATGGACTAGTCGGTGAATCACCGAACAGGTCGGCCATCCCGACCTTGTTTGCGATTTGGACCCTCACATTAACTGGAGGTCCTGTAAAACTCGGCGAGGTAAGTAACCACTCGGCGTATTGCTGAGTGGTTGCGCAGAGAAAAATAACATCACCTTTAATTTCATGCTATTATTGAAGTTTGGTTCTGTAACTTTCGGCGAAAAGCTTGAGTTCATCGAGTGCACTCGGCGACTCGCCGAATGTCTTCTTTGATCGCCCTTTCTGCGCCCCCAACCCCTAAAATACACTGTGATATTCGGTAGGCTAACCTTTGCTTGCCGAATTCGGCGACAAACTCAAAGGACCTTTCGATCACCGACGTGCCATTTTTCTAGAAAATGTTTGAGTCAATCCTTTCAGAGTGCCCGATTTAGCTCGCCAAAGTGATTCGACGTAGCTCGCCAAATTGATTCGGCGGCTCGCCGATCGATTCGGTGAGTCTGACTGCAACATGATTTTTGTATTTTTCTTGGATTGACTCTAACTTATTTTGGTTTGTTTTGCAGATATGGCTAGACTAACAGTGGCAGGTACATACATGCTGCCCCGCAAGAGGGCAAAGGGAATCACAATATATGAGGATGCAGCTGCATCCCGGGTAAAGGCAACCAAACTGCCTACCACTGGTGGGAAAGGCAAAGGGAAAGGCAAGGCACCTGCACCTGCATCACCGGAGGCCAGCTCTGATAGTGAAGGGATATATGGCACTCACCTCACCACCTCTGAGAGTGAGGGTGAACACCAAGACCCTCAGGCTGCAATTTCTGAGCCCGAGGATGATGAGTTATTGTTAGCCCAGAGAGCTGAGTTGCGTTCCAGGAGGTTGAATGATCCGTCTAGGATCAAGACTCCCTAGGCCACTACTCCTTCTCCTGTTATAGATCAGACTGTGGTCCCAGCACCACATGTACAGGGTCCTCCTCCCCAGTCTATGAACAGACTGAAGACTGAGGGATTGAGGACCATCATCGAGGAGAAGAGGTTGTCTATTGATAGAGTAATAGACAGATACCCAACGATTATGAGTTGCTTGAGGTCCCATATGTTCCAGATATTCACTAGACCCCATGGCCCTTACGTTCTAACTTGGGTGCGGGAATTCTACAGTGCTTACGGAGCCCTGGTGCCACAAGGGAAGAAGCAGGCCGCTAAATTCAAGCTGGTTATTTATGTGTTTGTCAGGGGCAAAAAGGTATGTGATAGTGATGACATCAATGCAGTTTTGGAATGCACCAGCAATATCACCGATGACCATCAATATATGATCAAGACAAATTCATTGGAGGCTTTGAAGAAGTGGTTGGCCCCTTTGATATCTGATGGCACTCCTCGGTGGTTGGAGGTAGGAGCTCCAATAGAGAAGAATGACCTCAATGTAGCAGCGAGGTACTGGTTCAACTTTATCAGCGGCACTATCATGCCATCCCAGAATGAGTCTATTATCCATCATACGAAGGCACCATATCTTGGTTGCATTATTGATGGGCGCAGTCTCAACTTGGGTATGATTGTGGGCCAAGAGATGGCCATGAGGTCTAGGCAGCGCCAAATCTCTCTACCTTTTCCAATGTTGATCACCGAGTTGTCCAGATGAGCCTGAGTGCTTTTTGATATGAAGAAGGATGTGGAAGTGATTCCTACATCTTCTACCGACATCCAGTGGATCGAGTCTGAGTATCTAAAGGATGATGCCAAAAAGAAGAAGGTAGCCCTGGTGGACACCTCCCAGGTTATTGATCCTGACACATTACCTGCAGAGGCAATGTTGCCTACTCTGGCCTTGGGCCTTCAGGTATATCTAGTACTGTTCCTTCTGTGACTCATAGCCCTTCCACAGCTCCCATACCTCCTAGGTTTGCTACTGCTGCTGTTTCTCGATGTCCACTCACCAAGGCAGCATTATTTCGGATGGGGTAGCTAGCCCATTCTGCGGATAGGAGTGCCTCCAGGCTTGAGGCCACAATTCCTGTGATGATAGAGAGAACCCTTACAACTACTGTGACACCCCTTAATGTGTCTATTGATGCCCTTACGGCAAGGATAGCGGCGTGTGAGCAAGGTCAGGGGCCACTGAAGAGGTGACAGCCTTAAATGCCGCAATTGCTGAGCTGAGGAAGGACGTGCACCAACTGAAGTCCACGAATATGTCCATGATTTTTGGGAATGTGGAGATCCCCGATATGCCAGCTGATACAGATGTGCCTCCGGCTACCATTAGAGATGAGGTTTGAGTTGAAGAGGTAGCTGCTGCAGAGTTTGAGGTTGAGACAAATGAGGAGCAGCTTGGTGTCGATTAGGAGGCTACCTATGAGGGCCTGACAGAGGGTGAGGAGGCAATGATAGATTCAGCCATGCATATTTCATTGGCAGACACCACCATGGCTGGATCTAGTGTTATTGATACCCCAGAACTGATGCCCAAGATCAGAGTGCTGCACCGAGCACTGATGCCCCGACAAATGGAGCGACTGTGTAGACAGGACCTTCCTTTACCTCCTTCTTTGTCATTTCTATTGATTTATTATTACTATTTTGTTGCATTTGAGGACAACTGCTTTTATTTATGGTGGGGTGAGTTATTTCCATACCCACCTCTTGTGATTATCATTTTTGTATATATATTGGGTTTTTGTATTGTAAATTGTGTTTTGACACTGTTTTGTGGATGTTTGAGCTTATGGCTCCTTGTTTTGAATATAAATTATTTTGCCCTTTCTAAAAAAAATTGCCACCTCTCCTGTATGATTGTGGTTGTTCTTGTGCAAATTAGAGTGTCGGTTATGATCAATACCGATGACTTGAATAGTGCTCTTAATCAAATGAAAATGAATACGCGGCTACGTTGAGGCCAAATAAAGTTGCATAGAAAATATGTGAACTTTTTGCATCTCGTTGTGACTAGCCGATTATCGAATGAGACTCTTGTGATGAACATTGCACACTAGCGAAAGTGTGGAATCTTGTTTGATATTGGTGCCAATGCCTTGTGTGATGAGCTTACCGTGAACCTTGTGTGATGACACCTAGAATTTTCCCCGTTGGTCTGGTTGATTAAGTGATGCAAGCTCTTGAAATGATCTTAGGCAACAATTTTGAAGAGTGAAACAATTTGACAATATACCTCTTTTGTAGCCAACCTTGTGAGTGTGTGAACTTTGCTTGAAACCCTTTTTGAGCCTTATCCTTTTCTTGGAAGAAACTTGATGAAACTTGCAACCCCTCTTTATCCATTCACCCATAATCCTCATGAAGTGTGGTTTGTTTGAATAGTCGACTTAGGCCAAAAGCCTAAATTCGGGTCGTGGTGAAAAGAAAAGGTAAATCAAGAAGTGTGAAGATGTCCCCCTTGATCCATGGTTTTTAAAAAGATGGAACCTCTCCATACAAAAAAAAAGACAGAAAAGAAAAATGGAATGAAAAAGAAAAAGAATGAAAAAGTTGTGAAATAAAAGTTGCGAAAGTTGCAAAAGAAATGGGGTGTCTGGTATTCCATTAGAAGTGAATGATGGGGTGAGATTTTGAGCACAAGTGAAAATATTGAAGAAAAAGGAAAGAAAGTGATGTTCATGCCACATTTCATGAGGATAGCAGGCACTGAGCCTAAATGACCATATCTTTGCACTCAGCCCCGTTACAAGCCTTGAAAAGACCTTTATGATCTTGAGTGAGCTGAAGTGAATGTTGACTGGAAAATAAGGGCAAACCTATTGGTGAAGTCTGATGAGCATTTAGGGTTATATTTTGATAGAATTAGTGTCCTCAAATGCATATTTTATTTCATTATCTGATGAAAACCATTAAGTTTCAGGTATTTGGAGTTTGAGGAAAAGCATGGACACTACCTAACAAAAAAAGGAACAAAGGCAGCTGAAAGAATGAAGAAATGAAAATCTGAGAATTGCCGAACCCATTCGGCAAATCGCCAAAAGGTCTTACCCTCGCCTTTTGTTCCAGTGTACTGAGCCCTGAAGGAAATGATCAAATCGATGGTGAAAAGGAGCAGTCGGCGTATCGCCGAACAGTTCTGCGAAGCAGTACTATGTCGCCCAATGATCCAAACACAACGATGCTGAAGGATAGAGCAAGACGGTGATAAAACCTAGCAAAGGGCGGATCGCTGAGTTGATCGGCGATCTCGACTAACGACGCCGAATGATCCGCTGCAGTACAGATTTTTCAAAACTGTTAATACTAGTTGAAGTTTTGTAGCTTAGTATCCGATTTTTAATATAGAATTTCTAACATAGACTTCTGAGTTCTATGTTTGGAGAGGGTTTTGAAGAACTTGAAGATTCAAAGGGTTTCAACTCCAAGAATTTGGACTTCGGTCTTGTGGATTCTTCATTCTTTGCTTGTTTTGAGACTTAAATCTTCATACCCATTTGAATGCAAACTCATTTTGGTATAAATTTCTATCTCTTTTACATGTCTAGCTAAAACCCCAATTCTTGGGGTGTGATTTTGTGAATATGGGTTAGATTATATGTTGGGTCTTGCTTGTTGATGGTTTATTTGTTGTGCAAATGTGATTTTGTTTAGTAGTTGTGGTAGAACTTAATGAAATTGTAGTTGCAAAAATAAGATTTCACCTTTGTGTTTTCGGCTTGCTCGAGAGAGATGTCGTAAAACTAAGACTACTAAATTGATGGCCGGTGGGAGTGGGTCGACATGAGGTTCAACTCGAGAGAGTGAACCCTAGTCCTTCTCCCACACACTCAACTCGAAAGAGTGAGTGGGCTAAGGCGGAGGTTGTTCTTCATGCGGCAAGTGTGTGTTCGAGAGGAACCCATTTGATTCGGGGTAAGTTGCTCGAGAGAGAATTTACCTCCACTATGGTCTAGCCTAGCCACAAATATTCAACGAATTTATTATCAAAAGCATGTACCCAATAGTTTAGTTTATCCCATATTCCTATCACATCGCAGGAATCTCATCTCCTTGATTAATACTCTTTGCATGTTTGCTGATTTGTTCTTTACTTGTTTACAAAACTCCCCATTGATAACTGACACTCGTGTCAAATCCTTTAATTTGTCATGTCTTCAGTCGATAAAGTCTTTAGCTACTGTTAGCTTTAGCATTTTTGTGCCTAATCACTAATTTTCAGAAACCCACTCCCTTGGGACTCGACCCCAACCCTTGGTTGGGTTACTATACTATTGTTCGATCGTAGACACTTGCATTGGAAGTTGTGTCTTGATTACGTAAATATCAAAATGGCGCCGCTGCCGGGGAGTGGTGTTACGTGAATTTTTTTTATTAAGTCGAACTTTGGTTTTGGTATTCATAGTCTACTAACTTATTTTTAGCTTTGTTTTGCTTTGAAGTTGTTGATATAGGCAAATACCCTGAGCATGGCTGAGGAAAATGGTAGCAACTCGGCTGAGACGAGTTAAGAATTCGAGATGGACTTCAAATTAACAGCACTGGTAACTCAGCTGAATGAATTAGCCACCAAAATATCAGAAGTGGAAAACCAGTGCAAGAGCTAAGGGAGGTACATACCCCCTCATGAACGAAAACAATCTAGAGACAAGGAGAACAATCGTGTCGAGGACACACTCCAACTCATTCTTCAAAAGATCACTGAAGAAGATCGAATGTTGGAAGAGATGAAGGAGAATATTGAAGTGTTGAATCAAATGATTGGATCCCATTCTAGATTGATCAAGCTGATCAGGACACTCATGAGTTATGCAATGCCTCATCTTCACTCAAATGAACTATTGGGGTTACCTAGTAACACTAGGACCAACCCCACCAATGGAGAGTGAGTAAGGACTCGCGTCGTGCCACGACGTTAACTAAGGCGCTTCTTGGGAGGCAACCCAAGGTTTTAACTGCTTTAGTTTGCTTTTATAAATAATGGTGTATTAGTGGTGCAGGTTTAAATGTGGGAAGTGTTCAGAAAATGTAGATTGGCCAGAAAAAGGTCCTGTCGGCGTATCGCCAAAGAGGTTGGTGTGCCCGACTAGACCAGCTGTTTGGCTCAACTCAAATTTAATTCAGAGCCTGTAAAAATCTGCGAGCTCAAGAAGTAGTTCGGCATGTCGCCAACTTGTTCGGTGACCTTGATCCAGACCGCCATCTTGACCCCCAAGAAACTGATAATCCTATCGAAAATGGTGGGGCAAGTGACCATTTGGCGTGTCACCGAATGGACGCAAACTGGACGGTTTATAATGGCCAAAGGTCTAAGAATTTGAACTTCTTCACTTTCCCTCGCTTTTAAACTTCACAAACTCACACCAAGGTAGTATTTTCAATATTTATATACTCAATTAGTATTTTAGTTGTTGATTGGTGCTCATAACTAGGATTTCTTTACCGCCTAGCTTTTCAATCGCGTTTTAATCGGTATTTAAGATTGGTTTCCGAATCCCGAGTTCACATTCGAAAATTTTGTACTCATTTGCAATAACTGTATCGTATTGTTGTGTGGTGGGCCTCTCTAATAGAATTAGAATGCGTAAATGCCTATTTCAATTTGCAAATCTTGCCCTTATTGTTTTGATCATCAAATACCCATAATTGTTGTGCTCTTAAATGAATGATTTTGCATTGAGTTGTGCTTGCGTGTCATTTAGATTGATTGGGTGAAGTCTGACCATGTTTGTTCTTAATGACGAAAATTTCTCAATGATAGAGCGGGTGATAACACTCTTAAGAGCAAATATCGTCAAATGGCTAAATTTGACAAAATTGGGAAAAATCTGAGTATCTCGGGGTGATGGGTAGTACGAGTCTTGTTTGAATTTCATTAGTGCATGCTTTGATTTTGTTATCGGGGGTTGCGGGGTTGAATTCGAGAAGGTAGGTTGGAAATAGGCACGTTGGGCTGTTTGACGAGCTAGGTCGAGCTCGCCGAACCACTTGGCGGTTCGCCTAATGACCCCATATCACCTTTAATCTCATGCTATCTGTATCGTTGGATTCTGTGACTTTCGGCAAGGAAGCTTGAGGTCGCCAAAAGCACTCGACAATCCACCGAAAGTCTGCTTAATCTCCCTTTGCCTGCACCCTCGAAACTCTTGTTGCACTGTAACTTTCAGCGGATAAATCCTTGCTTGGCGAAAGTAGTCAGCGATTCACCGAAAGGACCTTCACATCGCCGACTTGCCTTAATTTTTAAGCCAATCCCTTCGACGAGCCCGATCTGTCTCGCCAAAGAGGTTCGGCGACTAGATCGGCGAGCCTGTCTGTAATAGATTTTCTGTGCTTGTGTCTTGATTACGCAAACATCAAAGTCATTCATGTTTTCATCTTTGTCAGTGTGAGAGTTATATGTGATTCCGGAACTATAATTTGTTGAGAAATTGTGTGTGAATATGGAGTCATTCTTGTGAGAGGGCATTTGAGCACCTTTGTTAAGCATGAACTTGCATTTGAAGCAAGTATTGTGAACTTGAGAATCTTTGATGATGGTGAGTCACAACTTGAATCTTTGAGTGCACAATTGATCCTTGCAAAAGTAAGTTGAGTCTTGTCGTGTGCATTCATGATTGAGTCTTGTGTAGCACTGTTTGAGACATCTTTTTTGAATTGCTGAACTTGAGTTTTACTTGGGGACCAATAAAAGTTTAAGTTGGGGGTGTTGATGAGTCCTAGATTTAGTCTCATTTAGGGCTTTATTTATAAAGATTTATTATCCTCAAATGTTTATTTTGTGACAATAACTGATGTAAAACCCTTGATTTCCAGATATATGGATTGAGGTACAAAGAAAGGACACTAATTTGCAAAAAGAAACAAACCGAGTTGAAAGAATGAAAAAACGCAAGCCTGGTGATTGCCAAGTCCACTTGGCGAGTCGCCGAATGGCTATTTGATCGCTTAAAGTTCTAGTATGCCAAGCCCTGAGGGAAGAAATCAAGTTGGTGATGGAAAGGAGCAGTCGGCGAATCGACAAGTAGTTCCGCGATGCAGTGTTAGATCGCCCAAAGTTACAGACCTTGAGGATGCTGAATGTCAAGGTAGAAAGGCGATGAAAGTGACCAAAGGGAGTCTCACCGAGTGATTCTGCGAGCCCGACTTACTTCGCCAAGTATCTCTTCGCTGCATATTTTTGATGACTATAAATACATTTTTGAACATTTAGTTTAGGATCTAATATCATAATATTTGAATTGTAGCTGATATCATTAGATTGAGACATGTTTTCTCTAGTTTTTCCTAAGCATTGAAGAATTGAAGTTTTTCACTTTTGAGAAATTGGAAGTGGGTCTTTGAGATTCTTCGAATTGGAGCATTGTAAGGATGAATCTACTCTTACCCAGTTGATGGATAATCGATTTGGTAATAATTTTTACCTTTTTATGATGTCTAGCTAAAACCCTAATTCTTGGGGTGTGATTATGTTATTATGGGCTGATTTAGTTTATGGGTATGGTTAATTGTTAGTTTATATGTTATTTAGAAGTGAGTTCAATAATTAATTGTGGTTTAATTTAAGAGTAGTTGCAAATGCAGTTCTACCCTTGTGTTTTTGGCTTGCTCGAGAGAGAAGTTTTAAAACTAAACTTATTAATTGATGGTCAGTGGGTATTGGGTTGACCTTGGTTCAGCTCGAGAGAGTGAACCCTAAATTCAATCCCACACATTCAGCTCGAGAGAGTGAATGGACTAAGGTCTGGGTTGTTCTTATTTTGCTTGCTTGTAGATGTTCGAGAGAAATCAACTTTATTCGGGGTAAATTGTTTGAGAGAAAGTTTATCTCCTCTATAACCTAACTTACTCACTAATATCTAGCTATTTTCTAATAGTTGCGATTACCCATTTGTCTATATTAGCCTATAATCGAATCACATCCCAAGAACCCATCTCGTTATTGTTACTTCGTATTGATTGCCGTTGTTTGTAGTTGATAATCAAAACCAAAATCCCCCATTTGACATTCCTATCAACCTTTGATTTGAATGGTGTTTTTATTCGATAACTTTTATTCATATGGCTGATTTGAACACGTCATACTTTCCAATTGGCTCTCAAACATGTACGGCTCCCTGTGGGATTCTGTAACGACTCGGAAAATGATATGTTAAGCAAGAGCCTATGACTTTGTGTTGACTTTATAATGAGGTTCTATGAGGGGTTTTTATGTAATTTCGTTTTAATTGTGTTACATCCGACAATTTAAAATGAATATGAAGAAGCTTGAAATTGGAAGTAGTCACTTTTGGAAAAAGTT
>JAJOOD010008587.1:0-20678 GCA_029582525.1 Solanum tacnaense | reverse complement strand
TGCTGGATGCTTTATTCAGTGGGACCGCCGAGGAGGATCCCGAGCCTACACGTGCCAAAGGTAAGAGGCACCGTTCTAGGCACACTGAGGATAAAAAAGCCCAAAAGAGACAACGTAAGCAGGAGAAGGAGACTAAGAAGGCTTCGATCTTAGATGAAGAGTTGCGCCAACAGAGGGTGCGTGAGAGTGTTGCTGGGGCATCGAGTTCTACCCCAGTTGTAGAGGTCCCGCCTGGTGTGAGGGACGACATGAGCACCACTGATGGTGCGGTTAGAGTGACCGAGAGCACTACTGAGATGGCTGATGTGGGAACTACTAAGGGTAACCCAAATATTGTTCCAGTGGGCTCCGGGAAACCAGACCCTCCCGCTTGTTGATGGTTCGTTGGCACTATGGGCCACAGGTTTGTTTCACCCAAATCCATTACTTTTTATTGTTTTTTGTGTGCATTGGGGACAAGTGCACCTATTTTTGTTGGGGGTGGGGTAAATGGATTGTAAGTGATAGGGTGAAGTCTGAGTAACCCAACTCATAATCCTCTCTTGGGGTTTTCTTGCCTGTGTTCGTTTCCCCCAAGAAACTATTTAATTTCTGTTGAACCGACATGTGTTAGGATCATATGTGTAGAAGCATGAAAAAGAATGAAGCATGATAGCTTATGAAAAATGACACCCGTCCAAATGTTGTGATGTGTGCTAGAATTTGTAGGCTAAGATAAGTTGAATGTGTTGGCTCTGAGTATGACATGATAATGAACCAACTTGATGGCATGACTTAAGCTAAAAATTGAACTGGGTAATTTGATAATCTGATAATGAAACTATATGCCAAGAGTGTGTGAGAATAGTTGAATGTTCAAACAATTTTTGTGCCAATCTAGAACTTTCCCGGTTAGTCCTGCTAAGGCAATCTACTCTAGAGGCTAGGAAGTGATCATAGGCCCTTGTTCTGATAAGTCCATAAATTGCCTAAAAGAAGTCCAGCCAAATGAAGTAAATGCTCCCTTTGATCCAAATGCTTTGAGCCTAAATTAGACCATTTCTTTCTAAACCCCTAACTCACCTTCCCATAATCTACTATGTTGGCCCCGGTCCCTCCTTGGACATGTGCACCTCAACTTAGGCCAAAAGACTAAGTTGAGGGTGGCTAATGTAAAAAGTAACTTCAATCTTGGCCCCGATCCGACATTGGGTATTGTGCACCTTAACCACTGGAAAATCCATAAGTTGAGGGTGGCTATGAAAGAGGAAACCGAAAGAAAATGGGTATGAAAAGAGTTTGATGTTGAAAAAGAAAAGAGAGGAAAGGATGTTAAAAATAGGGCAAAAAGAGGTTGAAAGCCTAGTGTAATGTCAAGGAGGGCAGAAAATCACTAAGAAGTACCCAAATGTACCAGACCTTACCCTGAGCCTATGTTACAAGCCAATGAAGTCCTATAGTGATCCTAAAATCTAGTTTGGAGAGTCTAAGCAGTGAAAATAAGGGCAAGCCTATGGTATTGAGCACTAACTGTATTTGAAGTTACTTCTGAGTGTGAGTGTTGAATGAATCCTTGTACTCAAATTCATATTCATTGTGTGAAAAAGGGATTTTGTTTGAAGTAAGGGCACTAGTTACATTGTCGGAAAGTTGGTACCTTAGTGATAGTGAAACATTGTATGTTGTGTATTGGTTGGTCGATCTTTGTCATATGTTGATCCGCATGAATTAGCTTGTTGAATCTAAGAGAACAAATTTTGCACCCAAAAAGAGAGTTGGGATAGAGAGCTATGTGATTGCTTGTGCTTAAGTTGCTTGCTTCTATACAAGTGTAGTTTAGAGTCTTAGTGCGTCGCTTGAGGACAAACAACAAATTTAAGTTGAGGGTGTTGATATACCGTGAGTTTACGGTATTTTTAATACATTTCACTTAAGAGTTGTGTGTGTCTAGGAACTTTTTGTATTGGTTTTTATGTGTTTTTATCATGTTTTGCAGGAAAGATGTTTAGGCACGGAAGTAAAGAGACAACTGAAAGAAATGCAGAAACGGGCTTCTACGGAGGTGATCTACGGACCATAGGTCCATTGACGCTCCGTAGATGGTGATCGTAGATCAACAGGTAAGGCATGGAAGGCAAATAAGGGAAATTTGACCAAGTGTGGAACCACGGTGGCCATTGACGGTCCTTAGATTGATCTACGGACCGTACTGCTGAACCGTAGAATGTGACTGCGAGGGTTCCAGTACCTGATTTTTGAAGATTCTAAGTGTGGAGCTACGGAGAGGGATCGACGGACCGTAGATCGATCTACGGTCTGTACTGGTGTTCCGTCGTTTGCTTCAGAGAAGTTGATTTTTGGAAGCTGAAATGTTTTCTAAGTCCTGGCTGACGAAAGGGACTCACGGACCGTAGATCCATTGACGGTTCGTGAGTCAGTCTCGTGGAATGAAGACGCGTGCCTGAACAAGCTTTCCTTATGTTGTTTCCCTTTTAATTTAGGACTTGTTTTCTATAAATAGGGTATGTAAACCTCGTTTTTGGGAGGTTAGATATTATTACTTTAGTTCTACTTTGTGACTTGGGATTTTATTGTTGCAAACTTAGAAATTCTTTATTTCCTAAGTTGGTTTTGAAGATTTTTGGTATTGAAATTCAAGTTGAAATTCCGCGTTTGTTATTCTCAATTACATAAGTTCATAATTCTTTCATCTAAAACAATGAATTGTGTTCATATGATTATGGGTAACTAAACTCCACAACTAGGGTTGTGGGAACAATGAGCGATTAACAAAGTATGAATAGTAAATAAGCAATTCTTGAATAATGTTTTGCTTGCATTGATAATTCTTTCATTTAAAAGTCTTTTTAACGGTGCACAACGCTAGAACTCTCCATGTTGCTACTTGCCGGACCAAGGAGGTAATCAACAAGAAAAGAATTATCAACATAGATTTAGTGTGATACTATCTAATAGTCTAGTGTCGATTGGTGCGAAGTAAGAACTAAGCCAAACATCGATGTGATGTCTAATATGAGGTAAATGTAAGGTTTAGTAAATTATACACACGTAGCCAGACCAAGGTGCGGGGTGAAATAGCCGGACCAAGGATTTAGAGATACCTAGCTTAACACTTTGCATGTAGCACACTAGGAAAGAATTGCTATTACTAGGATTACTTCGTTATGAGATTGTGGGGAACACATATACCCTAGTTAATTCTCTCATCTTGATAACAACCAAAATTGACTTTTCATTACTGATTACTTACTGAATTCGTACAATTTGTTTCACAAATCCCCCCCTTTTAATTACTTGTTTCTGGAAGTAATTTGACTAAACGAATATAATTGTTGGTTAAAATTAAGTCTAGACCATTTTCCTCGTGGGATTGACCGCAACCTACAAGTTAGGTACTGTACTTGATAACGATCACTTATGCTTCTTTAGGGAGGTGTAATTTGAGTGTATCAAATAACCTCAATTTTCTTAGGGTCAGTAGATACCCCTTCAGTAGTGATAAAATGTCCCAAATACTCCACTCTGTGGACACCAAAAACACACTTTGATTGCTTAGCATACAACTCGAATTGCTTCATTAGAGCAAACACAGACCTGACATGAACAATATGATCTCTTATACTTTTATTGTAAATCAATATGTCATAAAAAAAAATACCAAGACTGATTTCCTCAATAATGGTTTGAAAACAACATTCATAAGGTTTGAAAAGAGGAGGGTGCATTAGTTAAGCCAAATGGCATAACTAAAATCTCATAGTCACCCTCATGAGTCTTAAAAGTTGCTTTATGTGTGTCTCTACTAGCCATTCTCAACTGGTGAAACCCTGCCCTAAGGTCTATTTTGGAGAATACTGCAGCTCCACCCAACTCATCCAGAAGATCTTCAATTATGGGTATAGGAAACTTGTCCTTAATAGTCAACTGATTTAATGCTCTATAATCCACACAAAGCCTCCAACTCCCATCTTTCTTTCCCACCAAGACTACAGGAGATGCATACGGACTGGTACTATGTTGAACGATTCCTTGATCTAACATCTCTTGAACCAATTTTTCAATAATGTCCTTCTTAACACCTGGATACCTATAAGGTCTCTTGTTTACAGGGTTGGTAGACTCCAAGAGGGGTGTCGCGCCCCGTTTTTTGCAAAACGAACTTTTCTTTCGAATGCACGACCTAACAACTCTTTTGGGTTTTGAAGGATTGAAGAGTCGTCACCTAACGAATTAAGGCGCGTTAGGGCACCTATCTAACCTAGCTAAATCTAACTAAGGTCAACGAACTAGAGATCAGGGTAAAGGTTCAAGTTACCTCGAGGGGAAGATATTAGGCATCCCTCGAGGTCCACAAATGTGGGTCCCGACCGTGTCTCATGCAATTTATGTGGGGGTTACAAGTAGCATTTAAGGTCACTTCATTTGTTATTTATTTAATTAGCATGGTTACTAAGTGATAACTATAATTAAACAATTAGGATTAATTAAATTGTCTACTTTATTAATTAAGCATGAAAGATTAGGTGATGTAATAAGCAAAAACTAAATATTTAAACAATTAATAAAAGAGGAGCGAGGAAACAGAAATTGCACAAATTAAAAAGCAAACAATTTATTTTTATTTTTATTTAAGCTACCCCAAATAATTATAAACAGATAAAGGGGGGGGGGGGGGAAAGGAAAGGGAGACTCTGAAGGACTTTAGGATCAGCACTCGACTTTATTTATTTCGATCGGTTTCTCGTAGGGACAGACAAAACAAAGGTTTGTCATTTAAATCGAGTCGATGTCATCATCTCCATAGGGCCTAAACTACCCCTACCCCACCACCGCATGCATTTCGTCTCTAAAAGGTATCTAGCGTCCCCACTTAAGGTTCAAGAGGCATTGAACTACTATTGGGAAGGGTTTAAACTGAAATAAACTCCTAATAAGCCCACCTAGACATCAAGTCAAACAAATAGGACAACACTTAGCAGGTAAATCTCATATTGGCATCTAGATTTTTATTTAGCATGCTAGCAAACACATATAAAGTGAAAGGTTTCATGCTTAGTGGCATACGAGCATTTAAGTAAGCAACAGTAAATTACTTAATTAAGAGTGGCAAAAAAAATTACAAAAATGCAGATTTTAATGAAATTGATTTTAAAATATAGATGAAAAGTGATAACAGGTGCAAAAATATATATTTTAGAACAGTAGCAAACTTATTTATTAATTCAGAGATTCATTTTAAGTAGCAGTCAATTTATTAGATGCAGAAATCCGGTAGCTGATTTTTTTTAAGTGGCAAAATTATGATGTCTGTTATTATTTAAAGCAGAGTTGTATTAAGGTAGCAAGTAGCAGACATAGTAAATTATTAGTAGCTGAGTTTAAGTAGCAGAACGATTGATTAAATGCATAAATTAATTAATTTAATCAGGGCAATATATAAGTAGCAGATGCAGAAATTAATTCCTTTATAGCAGAGCTTGATCTAAAATGTTCAAAGCGGTTTCAGCATTCTGGAGCAGTTTATTAATTGAATTTTCCTTTTTAAAAAAGACAGCACCTAAATACATGCATAAATTAATTATTTATCCACAGAAAGAGAAAATTTTCCACATTTACAGAGCAGAGAATAGTCTTGTAAGTTAAATTTATTCATGCTGTAAAAGTTAGTTAAATTAATTAAGTGGCAAAATGTACTACAGATTCAGAAAACATTAACCATAAGCAGAAACTGATCATATTAGGGTTGTTTCAGTTATTTAAAATGCTGGAGATTAGTGAAAAAAAACAAATATGACAAGCTAATTTGATTAATCTAATTAACATGGTCTTATTAGTAGAATTCTATAAGCGAGGTTCTAAACATGCAAATGTTGAAGTTGTGATTGACCATATAGGCATGACTACTATATAAAGATATACTAATTGTTTAAGCAAACATATAGGCATGCTTTCTAAATGAAACTGAAGTTTAAGCCTATATAGATGAATTCCTATACCCGTTAGCATGCTAAAGTTTAATTAAGTCCTATGAGCATGATATCTAAATGGCGGAAATGAATTGATATAAAAATATAATGCTTATATATTTTATATATATAAAGAAACAAATGTCATTTATTATTTTAGATTAAACAACGTATATGCACACCACATAAATAAGTTGAGTCAATTTGAGCACATTATTGGTTTTAAAACATGGTTAGACAAAGCTTAAAGAGGTGATTAATTATTTTGAGTCAAAACTTAGGAAATTAAAGGCAAAAGTAATTTTATTTTAGTTAGATCTAAAGTGAACTATCTAAATATGAGCTATCAAACAATCAACAATCATATAGGCATGCTTTCTAACACATTTAAATGACAATAAGATAAACAAGTAGCACGTAATCCCTCCCCCCCTTAGGCGATCCCCGAATACATTTTATATATAGAGAGTTAGAGAGTTACTACAAGCTTATTACAAATCCGAATAAAAGAACAATGAATACAAAAATATAAACTTGAAGCAAAAAAGTCCCATCCAAAAAGTTTATCCCCCGGCAACTCTTCAATCTAGTGCTCAAGGTTTCCAAATGCCCTGCTAATTTTAAAGAAAATACACTACAAACAATACAAAATAATACATAATAGCAACTATTTACATTTAGACATGATAGGACAACAAATCACACATATATAATCCCACATAGAAAGATGGAGGAGAAAACTGACCCGGATGCTTCCTTTTATTTATTCAAACATACAACAACGATTGAAACAATGCAAAACGAAAATTAAATTAATAGAGAAACAACTAACCGGTTAAGCAGAATATATGTTTAACAGCAATGAAGACAAAACTTGATCTACTATCCGACCCAAACACAGCAAAAATCAAGTATAGAAGAACCTCAAAGTTTACCGGAATCTTTCTTGTAAGTAGCGAGTAATATTTTTTAAAGTATTCAACTATATCAATGTGAGAGCAATGTGTGAATATGTAGAGGTGCCCGGATGATTTAAAATAATGAGAGGATGTCTCTTTTATAGTGGAAGAGGGACCGGTTTAAAGGAAAGTGTATATTTTAAATAATCAATCAACTATTATTATTATTATTCCCTATTCAAAGGGAGAACCGATAATCAGTCCCCAAACACAAGGAAATAAATTAAATTAGCATTTTTTTACCAAAAATACGACAAGTAAGACTCTATTTAAGACAATATTTAAGGAAGGAAGGATTTTTATTTTTATTTTATTCTCCTTTCTTTTATTTTATTTCCTTAACAGGTGAGAGCACAAAACAGTAAAACTTAACCGACACAGTAAGAGTCTACTTCAAATTCTAACTATGGCAAATAATCAATTAAAATAGCCGGTAATACAATCAAGCAGGAATAGGTGATTATCTAAGGTAAAGAAATAATTTACGGCTCAATTTTAACCATGACCAGACAAGATTTACCAGAATAATTAATATATATAGCAACCTAATCAATTCGATTTACCAATTTACCTGCAAAATTGTCATCAAATCAACAAGTACCACAACACCAATTAAGGGCAGTTGGCAAATAATAAGGAGGTAACAAGTATCACGGTTTACCAAATTAGATTAAAAAAACTAACCTCTACTTGTAACAGAGGACAAGAGTAAGCAAATTAATGAACTCATCAAGCTAATCGAGTAGTAATTCAGTTTGGCGCAATCAATTTCACAACAGTAACACATGCCAAACTTTAAATTACATCTCAAAAGAAACAAATTGTCAACACTTAATATGCGGCTTAAATAGGCATAAGTAAATGATAAATTAGCCATGAAAATAAACAGACATTAGCAACAGGGTTATAACCACATATATGAACAGGAAGAGATAATCACATGAACTCCGAAGGATATACCTGGACATATTCATAAGAATCTGTAATAAACCTTTTCAAAATTACCAAAGATAGTGACAAATTCTCTTGAAGTCATTTTATTTTTGTCTCGCCGCCTCTCGTTGCTGCTGCTGGTCGTTGTTTGCACCGGCCGAAGTTGTCCTCACTGGCGCTGCTGCTTGTTCTCCTCGCCGGCTGCTGTTGTTGTCGTCCGTCGCTGCTGGACGGAGCAGCTGTTGCTGTTGTTTTCTCGCCGAGCTGCTGCTGTTGCTGTCACCGGCTGAAGCTGCTGCTCGCTGGTTGTGGCTGCTACTGGTGCTGCTGGTTGCTGGTCGGAGCAGTTGTTGTTGTTGCTATCTGAGAGAGGAGAGAACGGAGAAGAGGCGAGGGGAGAGATGGAGGCCAGCGGCTGCCTCTTGGTGGTGGCGATTTTCGCCGGAGACGGATGGGAAGGAGAGAGAGAGAGGCGGCTGCTAGAGAGGGAGAGAGGAGAGAAAAATTATTATGTTAGGGTTGGGTTCTTTTAGATATTAAAATAGGAAGGTTAAGAATATTTGATCTGAACCGTAGGATTAGTTTAGATGAGCGGCTAGGATTTAAACGGAATGAATGGACGGTCAAGATTTAAAAGAGGGGTTTTAAATCAGATTTGATTGGATTTGGAATGGCCAAATTTGAAATAAAATTGGCTAGAATTGCAATGGGAGGATGGTTATTATTGAAATAAAATTGGAATTGATGTGGCTAAAATTGAAAGAAATTAGAAAAGAATAGGCTACAATTTAAACAATTTTGAGGAAAATTAAGAAAATGCTATTCAAGTAATAAAAAATACTACAAATATTAAAATATCTTCATATAATTGAACACATCTAAGATTTTAAAATATTTAAATAAAGTAATTATTTCGAGTTTAACTATCGATAAGTATAATAATAACATAATTTAATATTTTTTACAAATCAAGCATACTAAATGTATAATTTTTAGATAAAATTGACAAATTTTAAACTTGAAATATATTTGAAAATACGTATTTAATCGAATAGCATTTCCGAAATTGGTTAGAGGTCGATCAAAATTGGGTGTCAACAAGGGGTATCCGATGATCAAATGGTCCTCTATGGGGAGGTAATGTAGTAGGAATTAGAAAATATGCTAGCATACTGATCAATTAAGATAGACAACTCTGGTGATACAACCATGCCTTTATCAGCCTGAATATTGTGGCAACTGAGTACTTCACTACCCTTTTGTAGTAATGATATCATGAAGAACTGAGCGTCTTCCTCATCTATCTTGTTCAAGGCCCTTGCCTTAGTTGCCTTAAGCTGACTACTAGCACCTCTTAGCACATGTTTTTTTGCCCTGATACATAAACTCAATGGTCCTATTGCTGAAGTCAAATAAAATTATGCACAAGGTGTTCAACCACTGAACCCCCAATACAATATCAACATTTCCTAGAGGTAATAGCAAGAAATCTGAAGCAAAAGTTGTTCCCTATAAGAGCCACCAAAGATTTTTACATATAGAGGCAGTCTGCACTTTTCTTCCATCTGCTACACTAATTGACTGCTCTAAGATAGGATTAGCCTTACAACCTAACTTCTTGGCTACTTCTTGGTCAATGAAGTTATGGGTACTTCCCGTAACAATCAGTACTTGTAAGTGCCTTTTTTCATGATAACCAATTACCCTTATTGTCTGATAGGAAGTAACTCCCGTAAATGCTTGCAGGGATATGGTCATGAATTCATTTGTCTCCTCCCTGACCTCTTTCTCTAACTCCACCAATTCAGATTCTGCCTCATCTTCAATTACATCCACCAGAAAGATTTGTTTCTTTGCTTTACAGATGTGGCCAACCACGTACTTTTCATCACAAGAAAAACATAACCCTTTAGCCCTTTTTTCATCCATTTTTGCCGCAGTTAACCTCGTTCCAAGGTTTTACCATTGAACCTATTAACTCTACTCCCATTTGGTTCAAAAGGCTTCCTGAATGTGGAGTTTGATATGAAAGGCTTCTGAAAAGTTTGAGGTTTAAAAGTGGTTGGAGTAGATAAAATGGCATGTTGGGGTTTGTTATTAGTCTTCAAACCCCAAGATTGAGCTTGAGCTTCAAAGACACCTTCCTGCAATCTAGCAATTTTATAGGCTTGCATCAATATTCTTGGATTCTGAATTCTTACAGATTTGTTTAACTCTGGCTTCAACACCTCTAAAAAACAACTGATTGTATTTTCAGTTGACAGATTAACCCCAGTCAGTAGTCTGTCAAATTCAGCCTGGTATTCCTTAACAATGCTAGTTTGTTGCAGATTCTTGAGCTCCTCCATTGGGTCGTCAAACCCTTCCCCAAACCTCTCACTCAAGGCTAGCACACATTTAGTCCATGTAGGGTCCAGAACTGAATTCCTAGACCTTATATAGGACCTATGCCAAGCAATGGCTTCCCCTTCTAAATGGATGGAAGTTACCCTTACCCTTTGATCAAAAGGAACTTCATCCATAGCAAAGAATTGGTCTACTTTATACAACCAAGTTCACAAATCAAATCCAAAAAATTTAGAAAATTCCAATCGTGAATATCGAGTATAGAAATTACTAGTAGGAGGAACTCCATTATGCATTTCTCTGGGTCGATTCTCATGTGGGCATTCTATCGAACACCTTCTGGCATTTGAAGATTCTACTCTATCAGGTTCTCGTTCTCTTCCTCGAGTATTCATGTATCCAATCGCCTCCTTGATTTCGAGCAACTCTTTATCTGTTTGCGTATTACGATCGTTAATACTAGTCATACCTTCCATCACTTTCTGCAATTGATCCTGAATTTGCAGAAGTCTAGCATCCATATCTTCCATGGGTCTTTCTTGATTCTTGCTTTTGATCATAGCTGTGTAGAGGATAGCCTTGCTCTGATACCAATTGATGCACAAACAATGGAAATCGATAATCGGGTGGATATTGTTAATCTAGGAACAGTAGTTCGAAGAAGAGGATGGCTAAAATAGGGGAGTTCCGAGTGTTTAGCTTTGAGAGAGAAATAATAGAAAGGAGAAGAGAATTTGTATTATGTCAATCAATGAATGATACTATTACACTTGAGATCCTTATATGCTATTACAACACAATTCTGTACTATTCCATTAGGCGGGAGCTGTGTAACTAACTGGTTTAACAATACAACTAACTATCTGAATGACAGTTTTAACCAACTTGCCAGCTCAGCAATATGTTCATCAGTCTTGTATCATTATTTTGTATTTCCCTGCTCTATGTTTTCTTGTTTGTCTTTCTTATAAACTAAATGAAAAATGGCTTCAAACTTTGAACAAGTTGAGTTTAAACCTGTTTATCCTTAAAATTGGTATGAATCCGTTTCAGACCCTTTTTGATTTGATCAACGGTTGCATTCGGGTTAGAAGATCTTTCTTTAGTTGCTGCTATATTTAAATTGAAGTTGCCTTTTTGTCATTAGTTACCTCCATCTTGGACGAGTCGTTGTAGTTGGTTTAAACTAGTTGTGAATTGCTTATTGGTTATTGTAGATCATAAGTAAATTTATTCATTACTTTATCCTTCGTTCAATTAGTTTTGGCATTTTACTTGTTTCTCATTTTTATTTTAGTATTAGTATGGTCTCTGTTATTGAATGAGATTGAGATAATGACATGTTCATTGGCATTTTACTTTAGATTCTGTAAGGATATGTGTTTGTCCTTAAACCAGATTTGTCCTAATTTGTGTCTATTTACCTCTTCTCCTTTTTGACCTTTACTGTTGCCTAATATCTTTGTGATCACTGTTAGGAGTACTTCTATTTCGTAGCTTCAAGAGTTATATCTTGTATCTTGTTTAAGTTGGTTGTTTAGCAATTTATGGAGTCCAGTTAATTGATTTATTTCATTAGACATCTAATCCTTATTCCTCTCATTTTTCTTTTCATGAACTCTCTTGTTCGAGTCCAATTGGACTCCCCATATCTTGCATATTCATCTCTTCGAGTCAACATCTGAGTTGTGAAAGGGAAGCTAGTATTATTGGGTTAAAGCCTAAACCAGTGGCAGTAACTAAGTAGCAGAGTAATTGCAATCCCAAATGGCCGGAAATTGAACTTTGGATTTAAGAATCCAATTTGATTATTGCAGCAGTAGTAGCTGTCCCAAAGGGACTAAAATTGGGAATATTTGGACTTTAAAAAGTCCAATTTATATAGTAGTAGCAGCGAGGAGCATTTTAGGCCAAGGGCCTAGATTCTTGTTATTTATTTGTGTTATCTTGTTTCCTGTTCTTATTTTAGAAATGCTAACATTTTCTTCTTATATCTAACTTAGATGAATCCTTGAGAGTTTTTAAATGACTCTTCTATTTCGTTAGTTGTTTACTTTAAATATTCAATTGTCCAAACCCATTTTAAGTTAGGAAATCTAAGTTTAAGTCTAACTTGAGAATTATCCATATTTTTTCATAGTATTTAGCTTTTAAATCCACGTTTAATTTATTATGTTGATTTTTCGACTAAAAAATTTGACCCGGATAAAATGTTAAGTTAAATTTTTTGTTTTGGTACTTTAACATTTGACTTATTTCATTACTAGGAATAAGATGAGTATAAGTTTTGTTATTTTCAAATAAGATTTTTCAAAAAAAGTAATCTTAAGTTTTTTTTATTAAATTAGCCAAACCTTTTAAATCTGTCGGTCAACCGTGTGTTAGCGGGTTCTCTAAGATGTCTAAACCCTTCCTTAGAGAATTATTTGAATCCTTACCCGACTCTGGTTTTTATTTAAAATTGGTTTCTTTCAAAAATTCCCTTTTAGAAAAATTAAGTGGTGACTCTTAAAATTGTTATTTTTTTTCAAAAATTAACAAAATTGCCAAAGTTGGGAAAAAGGTTTCGAAACCATAGTTTTCAAAATTGGGTCGTAACACAATCTAGGACGACCATGTCCATCAGACCTTACATGAGAGAAATTACCATCATCGGTTTTAGCCCTCTTTGTCTACGTAGACTTTTCCTTAGGTTTCTCCTCTTCGATTTGTTGAGCATGACCCATGAGACGAGAAATGTCCATGTCATTAATGAGCATGACGGTACGACATTCTTTTACTACCATTTCGTATATACCCGAAACGAACTTACTTATCCTTGCCCTAGGATCGACAACCATTGTTGGAGCATATTTAGACAATTGTGTGAACTTCAAAGC
Organism: Solanum tacnaense; assembly: GCA_029582525.1. NCBI lineage: Eukaryota > Viridiplantae > Streptophyta > Magnoliopsida > Solanales > Solanaceae > Solanum > Solanum tacnaense. The sequence continues at coordinate 7,595 of JAJOOD010008587.1, read as the reverse complement.
ATATTCCTTCACACTCATAGATCCTTAAGGAAGGTTGATGAATTCAAGCACCTTTTCCTCCCTCATCTTAAGGGGAAAGAACCTATCAAGGAAAGCAACCTTTAACTTCTCCCTATCGAGAAGACTCACATCTTCTGGTGTCCCTTCTTTCCATTGATTGAACCAAATTTGAGCAACACCATTAAGTTAAAAAGCGGTTAACTCCGCCTTTTCCACCGGCATCACTCCCATGATCATCAACACCTTGTAGAACTCATCAGTAAACTCTTGAGGATCTTCCTCAACCTTAGAAACATGAAACTCCTAAGGATTCATCCTAGTGAAGTCCCTCACTCTAAATGCCGTCGTACCCAAATTTTGGTTCAAGGGAACCACAACCTCTCTATTGTCTTGGGCCGTCATTGCTTGAGCCAATACATGAAAAGAAGCCCTAAACCCTGCATTAGTCACTTGCTCCACCCAAGGGTCGACCGGAACTTGAGGAGCTTGAGGGGCTTGAGGAGGAGCTTCTTGTTCCGCATTCTCCCTCACATTCCTTCTAGCATAAGCTCTTCGAGTAACCATATTTTTTAGAGTATCGGATAAGGATTAAGAGAGAGACCTTATAGAGTTAAACTCAACTGCACAAAGTTAGAGTAATGCAGAAGGGGAATTGCCTAAACATCTTGTAGCCTGTCATTCTTAAATGTGACGCACTTCACAATCATGAACAAGAATCTACTTGACGTGGCTTATGAGACATCCTATGACAATTCTAAACCTTGTGCTCTAATTACCAATTTTGTCACGACCCAAGGTACGCCCTAGGTGTAATATGACGTATAAGACCTCGAGAGACCCCATACGAGCCATTTAACATTCATAAAATAAGAAATAGAATAAAAGAGATAAAGAAATACATTTCAAGTCTCAAAAACTTTTATAAAAGTAAAGCGGAAGTCTAACCATTTTTTCTCATTAGCCAACTAGTACATAAGAATGAAATTTAAGGCCTAGCCCATACATCATGTCCAAAGCTGAAAGTAAAGAAGAAAACTGAAAATAAAGAAAATCCATCCTCGAAGCATGAGGACTCACCCAAATCTCGTTATCTCTCAAGTCAACCTCTAGCCATGAAACTTAAAACCTTGACTGTCGAACCCTACATGTGGGAAAATGTAGGCAAGAGTATGCGTTAGTACAAATATGTACCAAGTATGATAGCCATGCTTATAAACATTTAAATCATGCTAAAATAGAACATTTCATGACATGCAATGACCAAGATAAAACATGATATAAAAAGGTTAGAAAAGTCATAAATCATAAAATATGGTCAATGCAAGCTAATCATCAATAAAACCTTTGAACACATATGAGATACTTCTTGAAATAACCTTAGTTCATTAATATTGTGGAAGTATCCTTAACCAACATAGAGACCATGTGAGCTATAACATGATCCCCGGTGTCTCCCACACCGAAAAGGGGTGTCCTACTTGCCAAGGTAATGACCATGAGCTTGTAGCTTAGGTGGATCCACTAGTTAATGTCTATTTAGACAATCATCCTATGGGGGCACATATATAAGGGACAAGGAGATTACTTCTAGAAACCCGACCTCTACTAACGGGAGAATCTCCATCTCAATATCCTGTCGGTGCTAAGCATAAATCCCACGGAACAATCATTTTCTTACTTGTTCTTATTATCCATGGAAGGGCACGCCATCTTGCCAATCCAAGCTAAGTCATAAGTCATCCATGGAAAGGTATCATTCAATAACCAATTCAAGCTACGTTCCATTAGGATAGCTTATTATCTTTGATTCATTTAGGTGAGAAAACCTTTCAACCTTAAAATCCTTACCATGTGAGAAAACCTTTCACAATCATACTTTCATTTGTATATGAGAAATCCTTTCAACAACAGAATCAACAACATCATCATTGATACTTCACTCTCAAAGCCCACTTTCGATCATCAACATCTAGAAGATATGGGTTAGACACAAGTTCATATAAATTCATCATAATTTCATTTAATTCTATCAATTCATTCTTGATTTCATAAAACTCTTCTTTCATAATGCAAGACCCACATTATAAGCTCATAATTTGGAAATATTAGAATTACATGGGTTCATGGGGAATCAACATAAAATCATGAGATTACCTAAATTCATACATCATACATTATAAATCAATTGATTAAATCAATAATTAAAAGAACCCATAACATAGAAGAAAACCCTAACTCAATTGGGGAATTCTAACTTTGAAAATGGAGAATTTGGTAACTCCATGAATGGAAGGAATTCATGGATGAAAACTATCATACCTCAATGCCAAAAGCTTTCCTTCAATGGTGGGATTAGAGACTTGCCTTGAAACCCTAGCTTGAACCCTTCTTCTTCAAGTTTCTAGAGAGATAAATATTTTAGAGAGGAAGAACTTGATTTCGTTTGGTGAATTTAAGAGAATGACTTGAATGGATAAGTTAAAATCACTTATATAGGGGTTCTAGGTAAGGACAAAATGATGTAGTATCAAGATAAAATAATTAGGAAAATACCCAACTCACCTTAACTTACGGTTGATGCGAACCTCCAGATAGAGGCCCACATGAGCCATTAAGGACTTCACGGGCCGTAGTGGCAGCCATGGTCCTTGACCAGTGGCTTGGAAAACTCACCCCAAAATCCTATCCCCCTCACAACCCACTTCATGAGTCAGTATGGCTCTTACGAGCCGTCTAGTGGCTCGTGTGGAGGGTCAGCTTCAAAGGGGTCACTGTCTCCCCTTCACAGGCACCACCAAGAGCCGTCTAGCTGCTCGTGGGAGGGGAGCCCCTTTTTGTCAAACACTGGAAGGCACCACTAGCACCACCACGAGCCGTGGTTCCCTTCACAGCCCCTCTAGGGCTCCATGAAGGGTACCATGGCTCAATCATGGGCTGGTGAGCTTTCATTTGTCTCCTTCTCTAGACTTCTAATTTCCGCGGTGTTACTCTACCTAATTCTGTGCTTGATGAGTCCACAAATTGGACTCATTTAGGGCTTTATTTTGATAAGAATAGTGTCCTCAAATGCTTATTTTGTCTAAATATCTGATGAAAATTCTTAAGTTTAAGTTATTTGAAGTTTTAGTGAAAGCATGGACAGTTAGGCGCAAAAAGGAACAAAAAGGCTGAAAAGAACGACGAAGCTGAAGCCCGATCATCGCCAAGCACACTTGGTGATTCACCAAAGGGATTTACTCCGTCCTTTGTTCCAGTACGCAAAGCCCTGAAGGAGAAAGATCAAAAAGGCGATGAAAGGAGCAGTCGGCGCTTCACCGAATAGTTCCGCGACCCAATACTATACTGCCCAATGGTCCAAAACGTGAAGGTGCTGAAGGCAAGCACGAAACGGCGATGAGACAGATGAAGGGCGAGTCACCGAAGTCATTCGGCGATATCGACTAACTTTGCCGAAAGATCCGCCAGCTCTATTTTCTGAAGTCTATAAATATTAAACTTATTATTAATTTTAGGGTGTCAAAATTTTATTTTAATTTCCAGAATAGAATAGTACTTTTTGTATAATTTCTCTCAAGTTTGGAGAGGGTTTTGTGGGAGACTTGAAGAGAGAAGGATTTCATCTTCCCCAAGTTGGAATGGGTCTTCTCCATTCTTCTTCCTTTGCTTAAATCAAAGTTTAGTTTATTATACCCATTTGATTTTACTATCATTTTAGGTGTAATTTTTTATTTCTTAATGTGTGGCTAAAAACCCCATTCTTGGGGTGTGATTTAGCAAATATGTGTTGATATTATTGTTGGGTCTTGCTTGCTGATAGGTTAGATGTAGTTTAATGGTGATTTCACCTAGTGGTTGTGGTTTAATCCAAAGGGTTTGTAGTTGCAAATACAAAACCACCCATGTGTTTTCGGCTTGCCCGAGAGGGAGGTCGTGAAACCAAGACCACTAGACTGATGGCCTAAGGAGTCGGTCGACATGAGGTTCAGCCCGAGAGGGTGAGCTCTAGTCCCATATCCTAACACTCAGTTCGAGAGAGTGAGTGGGGTAAGGCGTAGGCTGGTCTTCATGCGGCAAAAGGGTGTCCGAGAGGAACGTATTTGAAACGGGGTAAGTTGCCCGAGAGGGAACTTATTTCCATTTAAAGCTTAGCCTAGTCACTATTATCTTACAAATTCCCTTTCAAAGAGCATGTACCCAACTACTTATCTCAATTTGTATTGCGGTCACACCCCATGAACATTTCCCCATACTTGATTTTCTTGTTAATTTTCGCTATTTTTACTAATTGTGACAAAACCCCCAATTCGATATTTGACACTTTCGTGTCATCCACTTTAATTTACAATGTTTTTGTTCGTTAATGTCTTTAGCTACGACTAGTTAGAGCTTAATTTTATTTTTCTATCAATTTTCAAAACCACTCCCTTGGGACACGACCCCAACCTTTAGTTGGGATACTATACTATCGACGATCGTAGACACTCATACCGTAGGTTAGTGTCGTTGGTCACGATAGCCATCAGTGCTCAAGATTCTTGATTATATTATGCGTATAAGTTCTCTCGTATTGATGCCTAGATCACTAATTTGATAGCATGGTATCATTTAGAGGTTGCTCAAAAAGGAAATCCACATTTTAAATGTTTTAGAGCTCGCGTGATCGTTATCAAGAATAACTATGACTTACTGATCTTATACTTGGATTGTTGGTTGTTTTAGCATGATAATTTGCTAGTATTATAGTTGGGTTTAATATTATGATCCTTGTTGATATCATTATTTTATTTTATGTTTGTGTTATTTTTGGTATTTTTGGGAAATGTGTTCCTTGCTCTTGACTATATTGATGTTCTTGTTCTTTGGTCAATGTATGGATTAGGATTTCCTTGTTGTACTTATGTAGGGTCGTAGCCTAAGTTTGGCTTGTGCGTGCCTTTGACTTTAGCCATGCTGGCTTGTGTGGCTTTGGTTTGGCTTGGATCAGACTATGGTTAGAGTTGACCCTTTGCATTGGGCTTTAGCCTTCAGGTACCTGTTTAGTATAAAAAAAGGGATGATTATAGTAAAAATGGGTGCTTAGCCTTGTTGTAGACTCTACTTCTCAATTGTGGTTGACTTTCCTGAGGTTAGATTCCTAGAAATATTGATCCTCTATTGTATGTATCTCGATGTAAAATTTAGGTAGATGTTAGGTTTTGATGTAGCTATCCCGATGATAGATTCGAGGAGAGGCTAGGTTTTTTTATATTTATCCTAATGTTAGATTTCAAGAGAGGCTAGGTTTTGTGGCAGCTGTCATGATGTCATATTTTGGGAGAGGCTAGGTTTTGTATGGCTATCCTGACGTCAAATTCCAGGAGGAGGTAGACCTTGTTTGTTACTATTTTGATGTCATATTCTGGGAGAGGTTATGCTTAGGTTGTAAGTTACCCTTATAAGGATTATGAGGTTTTCCTTTCGTGAGTTTCGGCTGGTGGTTCATGGTTTCTCATGATATTTTCCAATTATTGTTGTTAGATCATATGTGTACTCATTGGGCTTATGTGGTCCAAGTTATTTCTTCTACTTTGTCTTTTGTGTGCACCTTGTGGGCTTATAGGGTTCCAACTATGTTATAGTTAGTTTGATTTATTGTGTTATCTACTTCACATTAACCCTATTTATTTATGAGATACTTCACTTTTATTGTTCCATTTACTGCCTTACTTACTACTTTACCTACTCACATTTATTGTGCTTTAACAATCTCGAGCTAAGTCGGCCTATGCTTTACCTATTCTATTTTCCATGAGTGAATTGGATTGTTCCATTTACTGCATGTTGGGTGCCCGTTATTTTGATACTCATACTATGCTCTGCATCTCATTTCCTTGATGCATATTCGAGGTCTAGTAATCCTTGTAGCCCTGTACTCAACAAAGAAAGAGCAAGTGCAATATTAATACACAAAATCCAAAGTGTACTTGTAGGATCATCAACTTGTTCCAACATATAAAATATGAACAAGCAACCACAACTTAGTAAAATAGGTAAACATAAACAACCAAAACATAACAATCCAATCCAATTCACTCATGGAACCCACACACAAATAGTTAATGTACCAGGCATGGTACTTGAGCCAGCCGTTAGTAATTTGTACATGCGTGGTACCCGAGTCAACTATATAGATATCTCGTACCACACATGGTACCTGAGCCAACTGTTAGTATGTACTAGGCGTGGAACCCAAATCAACCATGAAAATATTCTTAACCAGGCGTGATACCCGAGCAAACCAACAATCACAATCACAATAAATGACAATCACACTTGTATACCCAAGTAAACACATTTATTGCATAGAATTGACAACAATTAAAACTTCAATTCATGCTTCTTCCATTTCCCTAACCATACATCATGCACACAATACTAACAAATATTTAGCAAGCACATATAACATAAACGAAAAATAAACAACCATCACCTACAGACCTTAATGTTCCAAACTAACTCCTTCACGCTAAATTCGATATCACGAGTTGTACTCCCCCGAATTTGATTCTTAAAAGTCATAAAGACTCATTAATGTCTTAGCAAATAGAAAAATCAATTCATGCGTAGACATTTTATTCACTCCTTTTTCCAGATTGCTCTAGACATCTCCTTGCTGTAATTTCATCTGAGTCTTGCCTAGTATGAAAATCTTAACTCACTACTCCTAAAGTATCCTTGCCCAATTTCTTTCAGTAGTAGTTCACCTGTAACAACGAAAAAGGTCTTTACAACATATTTTCAATAATTCAATGTTAAAACTTTCAATATTTCTATCATCAAATATTTTAAAATTTAGTCGTTCAGAATTCTTGAATATTGAAAAACATTAATACATTTTTATAAATCTATTGGTCTATAACAATACAAAAAAATATATGTTTATTCATTATGCATATGCAAAACTGAAAGCATATAAAAATGTTAAAAAAAAATTCAATGTCACATCAAAGTTAGCACGCTCTAGAATGCATTCCTTTCGTTTCAATATTACAAACAACACAACACTTCAAGATATGTTAGATTCTTTCTCACCTCTAGACAACATATTTATAATCTTAATAATTATAGGATGTAATAAAGGTCTAAACTATAGTGGTATGTTTTGAAGTGTATATATAGTCTGCTTTTGAAATGATCTCATCATATTCTATTTAATCCTACAAATACCTTTTTTAAAATGTGGATATAGCACATAAAAATTACATATAGAAAAATCATTACAGAAATAAAGCAAACAATAATAAAAAAATTATAAAATTTTCATGGCTCTGATACCATGAAACTATAAGATAGATAATTCTTTAATAGGAAAACATGATAAAGATAATCTAGTTCATAATGATCTAATATGAATTTAATCAATTATGAATATGATAGGAAGGAATAGTTGAAAATAAAAACTGCATAAACAACGAACATGACTACATATATGCATGACGAGATGATAAAAAACTATGAAACTTTAATCTTATATATACTTAACGGTATAGAGATAATTGAATTAAGAAGAATCATATGGGAAAAAATATTTGATGACTACGAATTAGAAGATATAT
>JAJOOD010008586.1:0-23749 GCA_029582525.1 Solanum tacnaense | reverse complement strand
CCCATTCATTTCACACTTTCTAATGCATGTTCCTTGGTATTGTACCTATGTTTCCTAGTTGTTTCCAACACTCCAAGGTACTTCTAAACGTCAAGGACTCATCCATAAACGTGTGATCATATACCTTGAATCCATAATCCAATTCAAGGCGAGTTAGGATCAAGTCAAAGTGAAGTTAGAAGTCAAGTCTAGAAGTTAAAGAAGTAAGTCAAAGCAAGTTTTCAAAGTTGTTCAAGAGTCTTTATTGAACGTTTTAACTTCATTTTAAGGTTCAAGTTTCAAGTCAAGTAAGGAGTATAGAGTTTCAAGCTAAATAAAGAGTCCCAACTTTCAAGTTAAGTCAAGAGTTTAAAGTTGAGTTCATTTCTCAAAAGCTATTAGGGAACTAAGTATTCCCAAAGAAGTTTATAAATGTTTTTACATTTGAGTAAGAGGGGAACCATGTTTTCCGAAAGAGCCTTTGGGCTAAGTTTTGAGTAATTATCTCAACTAAAGAACGATGTGTTTAAAGCACTTATGAGCCAAAGTATTTTTGGGAGTAGTATTAAGCACCGAATTGGGGACGCGAGTTCATATTAACTCAACTCTCCATAAGAACCATGCGCCAACATGGGACTTGACGGATCATTCATTTTAGATGATCACATAAGATTAATCTACACTACAAGAAAATCAGCCTCTAAGGAAGGGAAATCTAGTCCCTGAAAGTTCAAATCTGGTCCCTAACGAGCAATCGAGACCAGAAAAGTCTGGTCGCCACTCGTCCCAGAAAGTGCCGTCGCTACTGGTCAACAAGGACGATTTCAAAAAACTCGTCCCTGAATGGTTTTGAGACGACAAAAAACACTGGTCGCGAAATACTTTTAGAGACTGCATAGCTAGTCTCAAATGGACCATCGATACTTTGATATTGAGGTCGTTAAACCTCTTTTGCGACCATCCACAACCTAGTCCTAGTAACTCTTTTGAGACGAGTGTGTTCTGGTCCTAGAATAGCGTTAGAGACAATTAAAAATCTGCTCCCAGATTAGCTGTAGTGACCATAACAAACTGGTCCTAGAGTAATTTTAGGGAAGAACAATAACATGGTCCTAAAATTGCTTTAAAGACTAGCTTCAATTCTAGTCCTAGCTTATGATTTAGAGACGAGCAACAATATTGGTCCGAGATTGACCTTTAGAGACAGTCAATAATTATGGTCTCTAACTAATCACCATTGATCCTACAACCATTGATTATCACAAGAATCTAACAAATATCAAATTAATTACAACTATAAATCTAGATACAAAAGACGATATAGAAAGGGTTGTAGGGCGATAGAAATAAAGAGTGCGATTGATTACAAAAAAATTGTGAGCATCACATGATGTAAGTTTCAATATTTGCTTAATCAACAAAAAAACTTTAGATAACATCCAAGGTTTTGCATAACGTTCATAGCAAAGTAAGAATGATTTAGTCCATCTTCTAAGCTTGTATCTTCATTGAATAATGAACAAAAGTTGGGCAAAAAACTTAAGGTTTAGTCTTTGTCATGTGATATCCAGGAATATCTACAAAATCTGCAAGAAATAAGAAAAAAATCTATTAGAAAAACTTTGAGATACATCAAAACTTAGCAGAAAAGTGTAAAACAAAGAAACTGGCAGCAACATGGCAGAAAAGTGTAAAACAGAGAAAGAGGCAGCAATGTTATGTTGCAACTGTGCAGGAAGCTTTACGCTAATTAGATATATACACCCGATACATACCAATAAGCCTCTCTAGGCACACGATAAGCGTGAAGTGCATGTCCAAGGGAGAGTTATCATAATGGAGAAACAAGATTTGAGGTAAACTAAGGAAGCCAGTCAAAATTTCCCCTCCCCTCGAAAACTCCAAACAACGAAGATCAAAGTAAATTCAAGGAACCTCAGAAAACCAGATACAATGTATTAACAGCTGCTAGAAGATCATACCATCCATACCCAATAATTGACAAATCTAACAAAGACGATATCTAACTAACAATGACACTTAAAAAGAAAGGTACTTGTATTTCTAGAAAGAAAAATGCAAAGTTAATACCAATCAACAATGCCTCGATCAATACCAAACAAAGATCGTATATAAATCTCAAACTAGATTGGAAGTTAATCCCTCCTTCAACATTCAAAGACTACACGCAAGGATAAATACTGAGTTACTCGAACCCTCCAAGAATACAGTACTTTTGGAGGATCTCGACATTTTTGGGTTGTTACAGCAAAATAAGACTTGCAGAAGTAGCATGTAAGGCAGTAGATTCAAACAATCATGAGGGAACAAAGCAAATCAATTGGACACAAGTTAAGCCGGATAAACAACAATTGGACAGAACACTGTAAAACAGAAAATCTTGAAGCAGTGTTGCTGCACTGCAGAAAATTAAAAAAAAAGGTTTGTGCCGTTATCAAGAAAATGGTAAAACAGAGAAGCTGGCAGCAATGTTACTTGGCAACAATGATACGTTGCAGCAGTGCAAACATGATATTTTAAGAGACGAGCAGGATGAACAACAATCAGACTAAACATGGTAAAACAGAGAAGCTGGCAGCAGTGTTTCAGCAGTGCAGAAAATTTAAAAATAAAGTTTGCCGTTATGCAGAAAATGATAAACAAAGCCCATCACAATTAAAGAAAGTTGAGAAGGGCAGATATTCAAAAACGGATCCCATCTCTACAGTTACTAACTCTAAAGAAAATAAATAAAAAAGTCAGGTATATTGTTACTAACTTGTTCAGCTGAAAAGGCAATGGTCATTCAATTGGAACAGATGATGTTGTAGGTGGGACATGTGATTGCTGAGCAGCGAAGAGTTCTTTCATTTTCATTATTTCTTTCATCTTATCTTCTATGGTAGACAAGCGATCATTCAAAGATTTGTTTTCCTCATTCAAGGATTTGTTTTCTTCATTCAAGAATTTGATATCCTCTCGAGATGAACGTAGCGCAGACAATAATTCAGCCTTTGAAGAAGTTCCACCTTTCAAGTCTTTTGCCTTTACTCCACCCCCTAATCCAAATACATGGCTACGAGTTTGAGGTCCACAACATTTTTCAACAATCTCTATAATAGGTACAGATGGATCTGCTTGAACCATTTCTTCGAGTTGAGCCTACAAAATATATCAAAGAACATTTTCAATCATAAAACATCAATTTCAAGTAATTAATATATTAAATTTACCAAACGCACATGTTTTTCAATTGCTTCAGGTTCAACAAGCTTGTTATCTTTCTTACGAGTCTCAAAGAAAATAGTCGCCAAATCTGGTGGATTGCCATCTTTCCCTCCCTTTACATCAAAGTCAAACATGTCAAATAATACACCTTGTAAAAAGTCTATTAGAAAAAAATAATTTTATGATATTACCTTTTGATAGATAATCTCTCTAATAGGCTTGCTACCAATATGATGAAGCATCTTCAACTTAGCTCGATTTGTTGCATTCCTGCTGCTTCTTGCCTGTATTTGTTCAACAATAAGTTTCATGCCTGTATTTGTTCAACGACAAGTTGCATTCTAGGAGGATAAACATAGAAAACGGGTGTGTGCCAAGACACCCAAAATCATCCTAAGATGTTCAGTAGACTAGCAAAGTAGGGAAAGCAAACGACAAAAAAGAGAAGCTAGCAAAGTAGAATATTAATTTAGTAGGCATACCTGAAAACTTTCAGAAGCAAAATGCTCTTTTACTAACCATTCCCATTCTTTTTTGTCTACTCCCGTTGGGACATTCCTAAGAGACTGTTGGATTGGCTTGTCCTTCACATATTTTGCATGCAAGTGTCCTCTCCATTTGTTCCATAACTCATTCATCCATCCCAAGATATGATCACGATGATCATTCATATCAACACTCTCAAATTTATGCTACAACAATTGAAACATGAGTTGAGTTATTATCTACAAGATTGATCTCTGTTTCTGAACAATTTGTTCCCAAATTATAAAAACACTCTAAGGTACTTGTTTATATATTCTTTATCTATTACAATTGATTATCGATACTAGCTACTGTAGATAGACTTCTAAAATAAGACACATTGGCAATATGGAAAAGAACACACTGACATATCAGGTAGCACTAAATAATATGAATCATGTGTATATTTATTACCTCAACGGCTGCCCACATATGATTCAACCTTTCTTGCTTAATATCATGCCACGATGATACTCCCAAGGGACAAATATTACGATCACGGATAATTTTTCCCAAATGCCTCGAAAATAGATTGCTATTTGTTCCAACCGTTCGATTATTGTAAAAGGTTACTTTCAGCTTTTGTCCAATTTCAAGTGAAGCAACTTCTTTGCACTTGTTGCTTCCTCGAACTTTTTTTACCTTTGTAGGATTAGATGAACCTACAATTGCATAATTTGATAAAAACTATAGTAATCAAATTCAATTCTAAAACGTAATAATATATGAATTTAAGATATCATACCTTTTTCAGTTGTTTGAGAGTGTTTCATAACTTGATCACTAGATGGAGGCAATGAAACATTGGTTTGCATATCCTCTTTTTCAAGAACAATTCTTTTCAGTTTTTGCATTTCTTGACTAGAGGAGAAGGTAGAACTCGATTTTGTGCTTTTAGAAGGAGTTTGCATATGTTGATTAGCACAAACATCACTCTTGTTCAAATATCCCACCTCAGTTTCAGAAAATCCTAAAGATGAGCTCAAAGATCCAGATCTTTTTTCTAATCCGTTTCTTATAGCTGCTGGACGCACTAAACGTAATATAAGAGTCTATCAAAAATTTGAAAACATAACAGATGAGCAAAAAATACATGTTTGAAAAAATCTTACTTGTTTCAACTTCTTGGGTGCATTTCTCAACTTGAATAGCAGATGTAGGAAATGAAGTATTAATTTGCATGTTCTCTTTCTCATGAACCATGGAGTTCTTTTTAAGTCCTTGTCCTATGTCCTTCTCTATAGAACCTGAAAAAAAAATAGTCATTTGTTTAAGATTAAAATGTTGGAAGGGTGGGAACTTTGGAACTATGTGATAGATGTTCAGTCCGGATGCTCACTCCCATGGGACTGATGCTGCTAGAGATGATTTAGCTATTATGAAAGGTGGGAAACTGTATGGTCAGTGAGCAACTTTCAGACATGTTCATCTGGTGAACAAGTCCATTGGGAGTTTATACTGTGAAGACTTAAGACCAATGACCTATATAACATCAGTAAAAAATGCCCCTTAAAGTCATCTGCTACAGTTGGACTGCTCTAAATAAAGTCTGCCTCACTCAAGATAACTTAAGCAGAAGGTCCTTTGACATAGTTCACAAATGCTATATGTACCATCAGCATATTGAAATAAATAAACACTTTTTCCTCCATTGTGCAGTTGCTTCAGACATCTGGAGGATTTTTTTTTCCTTTTCTAATTTTGGACTCAGCAGGGTGTTACCAGAAAGCATCAAAGTTTGTTTGCTCACTGACCAGAAAGTTTGTAGGCTCAACTCAGTTTCCAAAAAGTTGCTCAGTTACCATATTGTTTCCAAATCTGCCTAGGAAGCCAAGCATTTCACCCATTTCCCAGAAAAAGAAAACGAAACAACAGCCAGTTTGCTATCTAAAAAAGAAATCAAACCAGTCAATCATAGTTCATTTATACCATTGTTAAGACAAGGTGGGAAACACATATAAGAGGGTGTACCATGCTCAGAGTAGTGAAAACATTAAATATATGAAGAAGGAGTTGAAAATGCTTCATAACAGATGCAGCAGGGGATTATTTCTAAGACTGAGGCTGTTGTTCTGCAGAATGATTACTGGGTGTTTTTTTTGGACCTTTAGGACAGAGGAACAAAAGGTGTTTTGATGGTTTAGTGACTCCAAACTACATAGCATTTATTTTATTTACAGGGTTCTAGTTTGGGGCATGACTTGTCAACGATCTTTTTTTATACTAGGGTTCTAGTTTGGGGCATGACTTGTTCATCAGAACAGTCCATCATAGTTCATCAGAACAGTCCATCTTGAATTATCTTCTTTGCCTCATAATATGAGTTTGGCAAATCGGCGCCATCAGGCAACAACTCCTCTTTCAACATTTTCAATAACATGCTAAATGATGCATTACTCCAACGACCCATACTTTTGATATGAAGCAATTTGATCAAAGAAGAAAGCTTCGAAGCTTTTGAATTTTTGTATAATGGCATCTCGAAATCCTTCAATAGGTTGTAAAATTTTTTTGCTTCATCATTTGGTTCCTCCTCAAGTAAATCATCACACTCAGTATGTGAAGTTTCTCCATCAAGATTAGGATATAAATCTCTCAACAGTTCTTCTACTTCATCTTCACTCTCACATTCTTCTACTTCATCACCATCTTCATCTTCTGATGTATCTTTAGATTCAGATACTAATTCTGACAATGGCTCACCCAAACGTTCTCCATGGTGATACCAAAAAGTATAATTGCGAATTATTCCATACACTATCAAATGTGTCTCAACTATCTTACGAGTTCCTAAAGTTGTATTGTAACATTTGACACATGGACATCGTATTTCATATTCTTCTCCTGTTTTTTGAAAAGCATAATCCAAAAACTTTTGCACTCCAACTAAGTAGATTTCATCGAGACGATTATCAACAAGTTCCATCCACTGCTTACTAGGTGCCATAACCTTTAAGAGTACATAAAAAATATTTTAAAAAATAAAGAATAACAAAAATATTAAGATGCAAATAACTAGTTACGATCTGATACACACAATAGGGTTGAACTCTAAAGTTAGAAAGAAAGAACTAAGAAAATTAGAAATCGCAATATCCACCAGAACTATTTATTACAACCTAGAGAAGAAATAAAAAATGAGAATGTTACTAAATAGTTGATTTACTTGAATCTTCAAACAATACATAAAGAAAGAATTAAAAAAAATTACAAATCAAAATTTTCCACGAGAATTATATGTTACAACCTAGAGGAGCAATCAGAAAAGAGAATGTTATCCTATATTCATATACAAGCTACAAACTTTTCTTTACTTTCTGGAACACATTATCGCTAGAACCCCACATGGAGTTAGCCCCACAAAATTCATAAGCAATACTTTCTCGAACACAAAAGTACCTCACATGTAGTTAGCCGCTAGAAATTCATATAGAATTAAATTCTAATGCCACAAAAAATTGATTTTGTTCTTTTCATGTTCATCGTGATGCTTCCTCTTTAAATTTGACGAAGTGACAATTAGATTGGTTAATGAAAGGGTAATAGTAATTGAACCAGACATACATCAAACCTCTGTTTCATTACAAAATATAAGGTTTGGCCTTTTGCATCTACAAGGAGCTAACATTATTCTTACTTTAAAAGTTACATGTAACATGTCTAGTTCTTATTTCGCTCGCAAAATATCAACATTGAAGACATGATATGCACTCTATACAAAATATGAATCTTCATATTAGAAACTCAACCCAATAAGTGATTCACTGATTGTACATAAGAAAACATATCAGATTAAGAAACTTTTATCCTGTCTAATGTTATAAAAGAGGAAGAACAAGAAGAAGAGTAACTTAAATAAAACAATAAAAATCCATCAATATAGTTTATGGAATTCGAAACAATAGAAACTTGATGAGAAGAAGAAGCAAAACTGTACGATCTGTTTCACAAGCAGCTGAGCAGCAACTATATGATGAAGAAGACAGAGCTGCGATTGAAAGTACTTTGATGTTAAGATTGGGTCGATCAGACGTTGTATATAGTTGAGAAGAACAAAGATCGATGGGTCAGACGCTATCGGAAGCTGAGACCAGCAGCCAAAGAGTTTTTTCCTTTTTACGTTTAATTACTGTTAGATTCAACATGACAAGTGGTACACAATAAACGACAACACAACTGAGAACATACATGCTCGAAGCTTATGCAAGTGATGTTAGAAAGTCATTTGTTGTGATCACTTGATTGTAGTAGAAAATAACTTTTTACAGCAAAAATACTAAAATGAGAATGTTCATTCAGCAAGCAGTAAGGCTAGTTATTGGTTCAGATTCTCAAAATCTTTACATACTAAATCTGCAAAATTCTAAAATAACTAGTATATAAATATCACACGCCCATATTTCTCTTGCTTAATAAGTTATATGGAAATGGTATGGTATAGCCATTGTTTAGTTGTTTGTTTTGGGCTAATCCTTGCCCCTGCTTGAAGGACGTGTACTAGATATGGTGATCTCAAGACCCTTTGCACTTAACTACCATTTGGGGCCTATGTGTCCGTAGTTTGAGATGTATACATTTTGAAATGTGAAATTCAGCTTTTGTGGTCCTGGTTTCATTCAGGAACACAGAAACTTAGCAAGAGAAGTTGTGCGGAAATCTCTTATGCTGCTGAAGAATGGGAAAACTGCTAGTAACCCATTGTTACCTCTTCCTAAGAATGTGTCTAGAATTTGATTGTTGGTAGCCATGCTGATAACTTAGGTTATATATCAATGTGGCGGATGGACTATTACTTAATTGGCAGGGTTTTAGTGGTAATGGTGCTACCAGTGGTATGTTTTTTCTTCTGATGCATTTCACAAGACCTCTAATACTACATGTAATGACTTACTATCAAATAGAAAATTTGTGAAATCACTTGATCTTATGATTTCTTGAATAATCTCCCCACCCGCCACCCTAAGAAGATAAAGGGGGAAAAGGAGAATGAGTATAGAAATTTCTCTCACAAAATATAGTTGAATTGTACACAAATCATTTGGAAAATGTTATAAACTCAAATATATGGGTAGTTCTATGTAGAAAACTGCAGCAGGCTAAGTGACTACTGTCGTAATGCATAAAAAACCTTATAGATACAATGCATTTGTTTGTGAGTCTCGCCTCCTATATTTAACCGAAGCATTACAATTATGTAAGTATATCGTACTTTAAAAGTTACATGTAACAGGCCTAGTTCATATTTCGCTCGCAAAATATCAACATCGAAGACAGAATATGCACTCTATACAAAAATATGCACTCTATACAAAATATGAATCTTCATCAGGCACATACAACAGTTACAAAATCGAGTCACTATTAGAAACTCAACCGAATAAGTGATTCACTGATTGTACATAAGAAAACATAACAGAAATTTTTAACCTATCTAATGTTAGAAAAGAGGAAGAACAAGAAGAAGAGTAACTTAAATAAAACAATAAAAATCCATCAATATAGTTTATGAAATTCGAAACAATAGAAACTTGATGAGAAGAAGAAGCAAACCTGTACGATCTGTTTCACCAAGCAGCTGAACTACAACTGTACGATGAAGAAGACAGAGCTGCGATTGAAAGTACTTTGATGTTAAGATTGGGTCGATCAGACGCTGTATATAGTTGAGAAGAACAAAGATCGATAGGTATCGAAAGCTACAACCAGCAGCCAAAGAGTTTTTCCTTTTTACGCTTAATTACTTTTAGAAATCAGAGGAGGGTTTTTCCCTTTTTACATTTAATTGCTTTTAGAAAACAGAGGAGGGTTTTTTCCTTTTTGACTAAAAAAACTGGCGCCTAAATTTTGGTGAAAAAACAAGTCTTTTTAATACTTTAGTACTAAATTTTGTGTGGAAGTCGCGCTAAATTTTTCAATTAAAATTTGGGACCAGTTAATATGTTATTTAGGGACCGGATTAAGTAGCTTCGCAATAGAATATACATATAAGGACCGGAATATAATCTCGTCCTAATACATATATCTTTAGAGACGAAATTAGTAGCTCGTCCCTAAATATTGGTCTTAAATAAGAGTTTTTCCTGTAGTGCTAGTGGATCCACTAAGTAAAGTAAGGTCCTATATCACGGCAAGGTATAGGATGGTCCTTGGGCAACGTGAGGTAAAAAGTTGTATCATCACTAGGGCTCATAGTGGTGGTTGTCGGTTAAAGAATCTCCCACAAAAGCTATATTACTTTTATATAAGTAAAGTTGAGTTTGTTATTGTTTTATCATTAACGAGCTAAGTTGTTTACATTGTTTTACAAGATTTTTATGTATTGCATATGTCTTATTGCTTTACATTTGAGTTCATTTATCTATGAGTCAAGAGCCAAGGTAAGTGTTCTCTTGTACTCCTTTCAAGCTGAAGTTGTTGTTTAGCTTTCCAGCTGGCATACTCGTACATTCCATGTACTGATGCCAGTTGGCCTGCATCTTATTATGATGCTGACGCAGGTACACAGGATCAACACCCAGCACGACATTGATCCAGCTGAGCTCTCTAGAGTCAGTGGTGAGCCTCCTTGCTTTCCGGAGGACTCGGTTATTTTGTTCTCTTAGTTTTGTTTGTTAGGATATTGCGGGGTCTGTCCCAACATCCATCTCAGTATTTTAGAGGCTTCATAGACGGTCAGTCAGTTAGTATTGAGTCTCTCATCTATGTATATATGTAAATATTCTATTTTGAGACACGAGTTGCTTTTCTGGGCATGTTATGCATCAGTTAGGTTTTTTTATTACCTTGCATTGCATTGAGTTATTCTGTTGAGTTAGGTTTCCGCTGAGTTAACAAAGCCAGGCCAAGGGTTCTCTTGGGGGCCAACAATGGTCTTCGAGTGCCGGCCACGCCCAGGGTGTAGGCTCGAGGCGTGACAACTACTCTGACTCCACAGAGAGATGCAAAGTTGATGATGACAAAAAACATTGATGACCCTAGTGAGCCTATTGGTGTGATATTAAGTGCCACAAAGACCATCTTGTTGTTGGAGAAATCACAATGTTTGTTTGAATTCTTCAAGAATGATAGTCACCGTATTCTGACTGGGATGAGGATCCTGACTGATCACCGCGTTCACCATCAGTAGAACCACTTACACCTGATGAAAGCTCCAATGATCAACCCAATCTCAATGCTGAGTCCCCTGCTGCTTCTCCTGTGGAACCATCTTCCCCCACCAGAAGAGGAAGAGGAGGATGAGGAGTAGTACTGAATCGTGTTTATTATGAACCAGTTCATCTTTTATTATGTCTGTTTTATTTATAATTAGGATCAAATAAACTAGCAATGATCTTTGTGATTGCTTATCTAGTATAGTGGTCCCATGCAATAACTAATGCACATTTTCAAGGGTCAAAATCTTGCTAGTATATCTCTCTCTTTTCCATGCTAATGTGAGAAGAATGTGGTAATGAATGGATTGTGAAGGGAAAACATCAGATTTTGTGACTGTATAGTTTTCCAGCCCCTCTTTCAAATTGAAACTGCTCAATTTTAGTTTGAAGACCAAGTCCATCCCGCAAAGACTTTGAATCTGGGACGGTATATCAGTCTCACTTTTGGAAAATCGGTTAACCAACTTGTGAGCAGAAGTATCAAGAAGTTTTTCCGCAACCCCATTAAACAGGACCAAAGTAGTCGTCCCACCATTATCCGTGACCTTAATGTGTATCTTAAACCTGTGTGTGCGTAAAACGTTAGTGTTCCTTTGAATGTAAGTTGTGGCTACAATGTTGATTGCTTGCTTACATAACCAACGGTAAGTCGCATTGTTTGTTGCACTTCTGGCATGTGTAGACACCATTTGAAGATTCAACTTTCTTGTTGCACAAGTTACAGGAAATGTAATACCAATCAAAGAAATTCTCTATTCCAGTGATCTGCCCTGGTGCTTTTGGTGTGAAGGGTTATTATGGTACTTACCTCTATGTCAGAACTCCAGTCAGAATCTACTAACTCTGCAACAGTCATCCTGTTTTCAAACATAGCTTGTGCAATGGGAACGTTACTTGCGTTTGCACTCGCAATAGTTTGTACATCAACTGACTTTTTTGAGAACTTATGAAGCAAGGAGGTGATGTTGTCCATTTTAAGATTACCTATAAATTTTGCTTGCTGCGGTGGTGGCAAAAGTCAGTTCACCTATTATGAAACAAACCACAATTGAATGTCAGAAGGTCCTATATATGTGACTATTAAAATGTTCCAGTATGTTCAGAATAAGTAGATACCTCTGAATTCTTTTAGCGTTGTAGCAGTAACTATGACAATGTCTGGGTCCGAAGTGGTTGGGATATACATAGGGGTAAATGATTCGCCATGGTCCTCCCACAAAGTTATTCTTGCTTTGATAGTCATGTCCTCCCTAAAAGAGAATTCTAATTTATTACTCTGTGAATCAATATGATTTTCTATGCTGCTACTTTGGGATGAATGAATATGAATGTAATGTAAATGAGATAAGAATATTACAGATCAGTAAGAATGTGTATGTCACGTTTTTTCCACTTTGAACCCACACTCTCTAGATCACTGATTCCACATAAGCATCCAACCACATCTACAAGTTAAGGAGAGAATTATTCATTGTATACGTTGAAGACCGTGTGTAACATAAATGACAGGAATGAATATACCTGATAAGATGATGTTGTTGTTGACCCTTGAGCGAATCATTTCTGGTTTAATAAACTGGAACCCAGTTTATTCAACCAGAAATGATTCGCTCAAGGGTGGTTGAATAAACTGGAACCCATTTAGAGGGATATGAACAATATCATCCGGTAGTTTTTGGATGGCAGTTATCCTCAAGAATGTTATTTTAAAGTTCGATTGCACTGGTCTGTAGTCACCAAGTATTTCTGAAACTTTGAAGTTTCTAATAATGATTACAGATCCTTCACTCAACTTATCGCGGAACTTGTTAACTTGATTCTTCCAGATTACCGCATGCATCAAAGTTCCCTGATAGAAGTAAATGTGTAACAGAGTTTGTAATAAGCAAATTCACAATGGTGTATAAATTGAATAAGAAGGATGCATTACCTTTTCATCAATAATTATCATGTCCAGGCTTATCATGTCTGGGCTTCGCTTGTAATTAATAAATTCCCACATCCTGCAGACTTGTACCCTAATCAACCAGTCATCACGGAGTAGCATCCAAATCCGAAAGAAGTGAATGCCATATTCAAAAAAAAATTCCAGATAGTAGAAGAATAATTGTGACTTTAGTAGGCAAGTCAGAAAGAAGTGATGGAGAATGGGTGTATCGAAGGTTGCAAGCCATTTTATAGACCATTCTGTAGATTTGAATGAGGTTGGCACCCTTGGCAATGAGGCGCGCTGTTTTGGAAGAGGCGTAACGACTGGTTGTTTCCAACTGTTAAGAGGCATCGTTCCGCATATAGCAAAGGGAAATTAGAACGGCAGCCCGTTTGGGTTGAAGAGACGTTTGATGTGGGGGTTCTTAAAGGGAAGGGCATTTTTGGGAATATATTAAAGTAAAAGGGTTTTCTGGATGGTGGTGCTGCCACGTAGGCGGCACTAAGATTTTCTTTTATATATATGATGATATGATATGATTCTAGAAACATGACAACATTAGTATAAAATGTTGTTTATGAGAAGAAGTTTTACGGTAAAGTGGATATTTACAGTTTCCTTTCTGTAGAGCCCTCAGCTGATTCTGAAACAATAAGGAAACTCCACAGAGAGTTTCAAAGTTGATGATGAGGAAAAACATTGATGACCCTAGTGAGCCTATTGGTATGTTATTGCGTGCCAGAAAGACTATCTCGTTGTTGGAGAAATCACAATGTTTGTTTGAATTCTTCAAGAATGATAGTCTCCGCGTTCTGACTGGGACGAGGATTCTGACTGATCACCGCGTTCACCATCAGCAGAACCACTTACACCTGATGAAAGCTCCAACGATCAACCCGATCTCAACGCTGAGTCCCCTGCTGCTTCTCCTGTGGAATCGGTGTATCTGTTGCCAGATTTGAATCTTCCCCCACCAGAAGAGGAAGAGGAGGATGAGGAGTAGTACTGAATCGTGTTTATTATGAACCGGTTCATCTTTTATTATGTCTGTTTTATTTATAATTAGGATCAAATAAACTAGCAATGATCTTTGTGATTTCTTATCTAGTATTGGTCCCATGCAATAGCTGATGCACATTTTCAAGGGTCAAAATCTTGATAGTAGTAGCTATCTCTTTTCCATGCTAATGTGAGAAGAATGTGGTAATGAATGGATTGTGAAGGGAAAACATCAGATTTTCATTTCTGCATTTATTCAAGAAGGCATGGAAAAGTTGACACAGCATGTATTCAGGAGAGGATTTATTCCACCTGTTCTGATTTTTTTTTTCATTTGTATTTAGTAATGTCATCAATGATGAAGCGAGAAATAATGGAAGCACTACACAACAAATGATCTTTAGCGGCAATTAATTAACAGCAATAGCTTAATTGCTGCTAAATATGTACTTTTAGCGGCAATTAGCACTCTTTGTAAATGTTCCTAAAGTCTTTAACGACAATAACAATAAACTAATGCCGGTAAAGGCTTTAGCACTATTTGTTAATGTGTATATTTTTTGTTGCTAAAAGGTGTTTTTGTTGTACTGAAGAAGTAAGGGCATATTTCATTCTTATGAATCCAAGAAACTCAAGAATGTGTGGCAGTATGTGTATACGCACCAAATAGAAGCAATTCCCAAATCAAAACATGAGTGTAATAATTCAGTTGATGTAATGGATAATAAACCTTTTGTTGATAAGAAAATTCAAGACAAAAAGGGACCTTAAATAGACAAAAACTATTATTAACAGAGCCCATCTATTACTCCTAATTATTCTGATCTAAATTGACTCCACTAATCATGTAACCTAAAGACTAGGAAACAAGTATTTGACTCCTAAACATTAGCAACTAACAAACTACTACCCCACAAATTAGTTAGTTACCACGGAACATTGTATAAGTAAAATTCAGTAAATTTATGTCAAAGACTAAGGTCATTGCAATAATTTGAGATCCATAAATTGGTATACATACTTAGCAATGTTTACCTCATATAAAACTGTAAAACTAAATAAATCTCGACTTATTGTCTCATTTAATTTACAACTGAACCTTGATAAATAAATGTTAATAGTATAATGTTCTCAACAAAACTACTAATAATTGTTAAAGAAAGCTCACCAATTTCAGCTACAATATTGACATAGCGTGATAAATAGATATGATTAGTGAAGATATACAATTTGGCACGGCTTGTCATACATTGTTCTTTTGGTCTTCATCTTTATAATATTCTTGCTTTTGATTTATAACACATTATCAACACGAAAGTACGCTGCTAAATTCTAATTGTACAACCAAGTAAGTTTGGATTTCTCTTTTTTATCAAAGGCATGTATATTCTTATTTTTATACATCTACTGACAAGCCTGTTTGTGTGAAATAGGTGAATATTTGGGGAAACCAACTGACAAAGTTGGTAAACTGCCAAAGACATTATTTGAGGGTAAGACGGTGGATTCCAGTTCCATCACAGTGATCACACCAACGATAAGATATCAAATTGAAAGTCTTGAAGCACCATGATATTATAAGATATTGGGTTCAAGTCTCATCAATATATTGATAAAACATTAGGTTTATGTCCTAATGCAACATAGTGATGATATAATGATGACTAAGACATAATGTTCTTTCAACGAAAAGTCAAGAAATCAATCTCACTTAATTTGCTCCATTCCATGACGAAAATGTGGTAATCATATATTATTATAAGTGGGAAGCTCCAACATTCAAAGTTGGATTATCATTTTGCCCCTCCACTAAATTAAATTAAACAAAATTAATTAATTTATTAAATACTAATATTTTAATTACATAATGGTGGAATATGAAGTCCAACTACTACACTTTAATAATGAATGACTCTTCCAATTTAGGTACTTTGTCGTCTATCTAACATAGTGTTGCTAACACATACATATATTGTTCATTTTCACCCCTTTTGTTTCATTTTTTATTTTTCTAAAATTTATACAATATGAGATTTAACAATTTAATTTTGAAATAAAAATGAGAGTTATATTTACATTTATACGGCACTAAGCCTAATAGTTTTCTTAAATATAAGCATTCTATATTTACAGTAGCTTTCCGTAGTGTTAAAATTCAAATGGTTGGTATGATGACAATTTTGCTTTTGGACATTTTGGTTGTTTCTTTATGAATTCCTGTGACCCTTAATTGTTACAACTAAAAACTATCCTCAAATTAAAATCATGTAAAAACTATTATGAGAATGAAGTAATTAAGCTTCATTTTGTTTAGATTTTAGTAACATAAGTCAACAAGATCATTCTATTAAAAGTGGAAAGAGTCTAAGTCAAAAGTTGAATTACCAAAATATTTTTTAAAAGTACATTTATCATTTTATTTTTTTATAAAAATTAATAGTCTATTAAATTTAGTTGGAAAGACCTTTCATCTACCTTTAGACCTGTACAAATTCTATGAACTTTTTATTTACAAGTTTAATATGTGTCATGTATTTATTTTCTTCACTTTCAGCTTCCAACCATTTAAACATATTATTCTTTATCAAATTATATATACCTTATTCAATATTTAATTGATGCACATTAAATATTCAATATATATATAATATGCCTTAGGTAAAGTTACACATTATAATTCTCTTTTTATAAGTCTTAATCAAATTTACAAAAAATAAATAAATTAAAAATACACATTACAATAAAAACATAATTACGCCAAAGGTAGTTTTAATTGGTTGGGAGGTACTACAAACATATATTTCTATTTCTCTACTCCTTTCTGCTTGAGCGTTGGTATTTAAAAATGTGTGGATGTTGAAGCCGCTGGAACTTCCCAAGTTCCAAATTATCTAGCATAATAAGTTAATCTAGGCATTGTGTGATAATAAGAAACACACAAAAAAAGTTATCAATATAACTAGTGTGCATGTTGAAGCCGGTGGAACTTCCCAAGTTCAAAATTATCTAGCCAAATAATTACATCAAGTCATTGTGTGATAAAAAGAACATCATAGCAGATGGCTATCAATATAACTAGTGTGGATGCTGAAGCTGTTGGAACTTCCCAAGTTCCAAATTATCTAGCCAAATAAGTACATCTAGGCATTGTGTGATACCAAGAACAACATAATAGATGGATATCAACATAACTAGTGTCGATATTGAAGTCGTTGGAACTTCCCAAGATCCAAATTATCTAGCCAAATAAGTACATCTAGGCATTGTGTGATAACAAGAACAACATAGAAGATGGTTATCAATATCACTAGTGTGGATGCTGAAGCCGCTGGAACTTCCCAATTCGCGAATTATTTAGTCAAATAAGTACATCTAGACATTGTGTGATAACAAGAACAACAAAGCAGATGGCTATCAATATAAATAGTGTGGATGATAAAGCTGTTGGAACTTCCTAAGTTCCAAATTATATAGCAAAATAAGTACATCTAGGCATTCTGTGATAACAAGAACAACATAACACATGACTATCCATATGACTAGTATGGATGTTGATGCCACTGGAACTTCCCAAGATCCAAATTATCTAGCCAAATAAGTACATCTAGGCAATGAGTGATAACAAGAACAGCATAATAGATGGCTATCAATATAACTTGTGTGGATGTTGAAGCCGATGGAACTTCCCAAATTCCAAATTATCTAGCCAAATTAGAACATCTAGGCATTGTGTGATGACAAGAACAACATAGCAGATAGCTATCAGTATAACTATTGTAGATTCTGAAGCAGCGGGAACTGCCATAATTCCAATTTATCCAGCCAAATAAGTACATCTAGGCATTGTGCGATAACAAGAACAACAAAGCAGATGGCTATCAATATAACTAGTGCAGATGCTGAAGCTGCTAGAACTTCCCTAGTTCTAAATTATATAGCCAAATAAGTACATCTAGGCATTGTGTGATAATAAGAACAACAAAGCAGATGCTATCAATATAACTAGTGTAGATGCTGAAGCTGCTGGAACTTCCCAAGTTCAAAATTATCTAGCCAAATATGTACATCTAAGCATTGTGTGATAACAAGAACAACATAGCAGATGCCTATCAATAAAACTAGTGTAGATGCAGAAGCTGTTGGAACTTCCCAAGTTTCAAATTATCTAGCAAAATAAGTACATCTAGGAACTGTGTGATAACAAGAACAACAAAGCAGATGGCTATCAATATAACTAGTGCAGATGCTGAAGTTATTGGAACTTCCAAAGTTCCAAATTATCTAGCCAAATAAGTACATTGAGGCATTGTGTGATAACAAGAACAACATACCAGATGGCTATCAATATAACTAGTGTACATGCTGAAGCTGCTGGAACTTCCCAAGTTCCAAATTATCGAGCCAAATAAGTACCTCTAGGCATTGTGTGATAACGAGAACAACATAGCAGATGGCTATCAATATAGCTAGTGCAGATGCTGAAGCTACTGAAACTTCCCAAGTTCCAAATTATCTAGCAAACTAAGTACATCTAGGCATTGTGTTATAACAAGAACAACAAAGCATATAGCTATCAATATAACTAGTGCAAATGCTGAAGCTTTTGGAACTTCCCAAGTTCCAAATTATCTAGCAAAATAAGTACATCTAGGAATTGTGTGATAACAAGAACAGCAAAGCAAATGGTTATCAATATAACTAGTGTAGATGTTGAAGTTGCTGGAACTTTCCAAGTTCCAAATTATCTAGCCAAATAAGTACATCTAGGCATTGTGTGATAACAAGAACAACATAGCAGATGGCTATCAATAAAACTAGTGTAGATGCTGAAGCTGTTGGAACTTCCCAAGTTTGAAATTATCTAGCAAAATAAGTACATCGAGGCACTGTTTGATAACAAGAACAACAAAGTAGATGGCTATCAATATAACTAGTGCAGATGCTGAAGTTATTGGAACTTCCAAAGTTCCAAATTATCTAGCCAAATAAGTACATCGAGGCATTGTGTGATAACAATAACAACATAGCAGATGGCTATCAATATAACTAGTGTAGATGCTGAAGCTGCTGGAACTTCCCAAGTTCCAAATTATCGAGCCAAATAAGAACATCTAGGCATTGTGTGATAACAAGAACAGCATAGCAGATGGCTATCAATATACTAGTTCAGATGATGAAGCTACTGGAACTTCCCAAGTTCCAAACTATCTAGCAAACTAAGTACATCTTGGCATTGTGTTATAACAAGAACAACAAAGCAGATAGCTATCAATATAACTAGTGCAAATGCTGAAGCTTTTGGAACTTCCCAAGTTCCAAATTATCTAGCAAAATAAGTACATCTAGGAATTGTGTGGTAACAAGAACAGCAAAGCAAATGGCTATCAATATTACTAGTCCAAATGCTGAAACTTTTGGAACTTCCCAAAATCCAAATTATCGAGCAAAATAAGTACATCTATGAAATGTGTGATAACAAGAACAGCAAAGCATATGGCTATCAATATAACTAGTGTAGATGTTGAAGTTGCTCGAACTTCCCATGTTCCAAATTATCTAGCCAAATAAGTATATCTAGGTATTGTGTGATGACAATAACGGCAAAGCAGATGGCTATCAATATAACTAGTGCAGATGCTGAAGCTGCTGGAACTTCCCAAGTTCCAAATTATCTAGCCGAATAAATACATCTAGGCATTGTGTGATAAAAAGAATAGCAAAGCAGATGGCTATCAATATAAGTAGTGCAGATGATGAAGCTGCTGGAACTTCCGAAGTTCCAAATTATCTAGCCAAATAAGTACGCCTAGGCATTGTGTGATAACAAAAATAGCATAGCAGATGGTTATCAATATAACTAGTGCAGATACTGAAGCTTCTGGAACTCCCCAAGTTCCAACTTATTTAGCCAAATAAGTACATCTAGGCATTGTGTGATAAGAAGAACAGAAAAGCAGATGGCTGTCAATATAACTAGTGCAGATGCTGAAGCTGCTGAAATTTCCCAAGTTCCAAATGATCTAGCCAAATAAGTACATCTAGGCATTGTGTGATAATAAGAACTACAAAGCAGATGCTATCAATATAACTAGTGTAGATGCTGAAGATGCTGGAACTTCCCAAGTTCAAAATTATCTAGCCAAATATGTACATCTAGTCATTGTGTGATAACAAGAACAACATAGTAGATGGTTATCAATAAAACTAGTGTAGATGCTGAAACTGTTGGAACTTCCCAAGTTTTAAATTATCTAGCAAAATAAGTATATCTAGGCACTGTGTGATAACAAGAACAACAAAGCAGATGGCTATCAATATAACTTGTGCAGATGCTGAAGTTATTGGAACTTCCAAAGTTCCAAATTATCTAGCCAAATAAGTACATCGAGGCATTGTGTGATAACAAGAACAACATAGCAGATGGCTATCAATATAACTAGAGTAGATGCTGAAGCTGCTGGAATTTCCCAGGTTCCAAATTATCAAGCCAAATAAGTACATCTAGGCATTGTGTGATAACAAGAACTGCATAGCAGATGGCTATTAATATAGCTAGTGCATATGCTGAACCTACTGGAACTTCCCAAGTTCCAAACTATCTAGCAAACTAAGTACATCTAGGCATTGTGTTATAACAAGAACAACAAAGCAGATAGCTATCAATATAACTAGTGCACATGCTGAAGCTTTTTGAACTTCCCAAGTTCCAAATTATCTAGCAAAATAAGTACATCTAGGAATTGTGTGATAACAAGAACAGCAAAGCAAATGGCTATCAATATAACTAGTGTAGATGTTGAAGTTGCTGGAACTTCCCAAGTTCCAAATTATCTATCCAAATATGTATATCGAGGCATTGTGTGATAACAAGAACAACATAGCAGATGGCTATCAATAAAACTAGTGTAGATGCTGAAGCTGTTGGAACTTCCCAAGTTTCAAATTATCTAGCAAAATAAGTACCTCTAGGCACTGTGTGATAACAAGAACAACAAAGCAGATGGCTATCAATATAACTAGTGCAGATGCTGAAGTTATTGGAACTTTCAAAGTTCCAAATTATCTAGCCAAATAAGTACATCGAGGCATTCTGTGATAACAAGAACAACATAGCAGATGGATATCAATATAACTAGTGTAGATGCTGAAGCTGCTGGAACTTCCCAAGTTCCAACTTATCTAGCCAAATAAGTACATCTATGCATTGTGTGATAAGAAGAACAGAAAAGCAGATGGCTATCAATATAACTAGTGCAGATGCTGAAGCAGCTGAAACTTCCCAAGTTCTAAATTATCTAGCCAAATAAGTACATCTAGGCATTGTGTGTTAACAAGAACAACAAAGCAGATAGCTGTCAATATAAATAGTGCAGATGATGAAGCTTCTTGAATTTCCCAAGTTCCAAATTATGTAGCCAAATAGGTATATCTAGGCATTGTGTGATAACAAGTACAGCAAAGCAGATGGCTATCAATATAACTAGTTTAGATGTTGAAGCTGTTGGAACTTCCCAAGTTTCAAATTATCTAGCCAATTAAGTACATCTAGGCATTGTGTGATAAGAAGAACAATATAGCAGATGGCAATCAATATAACTAGTGCAGATACTGAAGCTGCTGGAACTTCCCAAGTTCCAACTTATCTAGCCAAATAAGTACATCTAGGCATTGTGTGATAACAAGAACAGCAAAGCAGATGGCTATCAATATAACTAGTGCAGATGCTGAAGGTGCTAGATCTTCCCAAGTTCCAAATTATCTAGCCAAATAAGTACATCTAGGCGTTGTCTGATAACAAGAACAGCAAAGCAGATGGCTATCAATATAACTAGTGCAGATACTGAAACTGCTGGAACTTCCCAAGTTCCAAATTATCTAGCAAAATAAGTACATCTAGGCATTGTGTGATAACAAGAACAGCAATGCAGATAGCTATCAATATAGCTAGTGCAGATGCTGAAGCTTCTCGAACTTCACAAGTTCCAAATTATCTTGCGAAATAAGTACATCTAGGCATTGTGTGATAACAAGAAAGTATGTATCCAGATGTGAATGGTGAATTCATATTTTTCATTGATGCTCTAATTATTATGCAGGAGGACGCTAATGGTGCTGGAAGATCTCTGTCAGGTGCTGGAATAGATTTCTTAGGCCATAATGTTGCATTTGTCAATGAAATGAATATTCTATGTCCTGATATGAATGATAATTTCTTTTTGGGCATCGATAATCTAATCACGGAGCAGGGGGACGTTTATGAAATTGGGGATACGTGAATTGTGTTTTTTGAGCAAAGAGGGCTACCATTGTGGCAAATAAGGCTAGGGTGGAGACGGTTGGTTCTACCAGTTGTGATGATTTTTATTCATCTGTATTTAGTAATGTCATCAATGATTTTTATTCATCTGTATTTAGCAATGCAGGGCCATAATTCATTCTTATGAAACCAATTTCATCAAAGATACTCAAGAATGTATGGCAATATGTGTATAGGTACCAAATAGAAGCAAGTCAAAAATTAAAACATGAATCTAATAATCATGTTTAAGTAATGAACAGTAAACTTTGAGCTAATAAGAATATGCATGACAAAAAGAAACCTTAAATAGACAAAAACTATTTACTCCTAATTACTCTGATCTAAACTGACACCACTAATAATGTAGCCTAAAGACTAGGAAATAAATTATTTGACTCCTAAACAATAGCAACTAACAAACTACAACCCCACAAATTAGTTAGTTACCAAGGAACATTGTATAACTAAAATTCAGTAAGTTTATGTCAAAGAATAAGGCCATTGCAATAATTTGAGATCCATAAATTGGTATATAATAAAACTTAAAAACTAAATAAAATCTTTACCTCTTATTCACTGATTTTTTTAGCATTAGATTATAAGAATGATTTTATACTTTTTTCTTTATAACAGGACACTGTTCTTAAAAAAATCATAAATGAAGTTGATCAAAGAGGAGTTTTGAAATATGTTTTATTTTAATGTAATATGTAAATGCATAAAATGTACAATAATACATTGTGTAGTTGGAGATTCAAGTGGAGAAGTAATTTTGATGTTTTTCGTAATAATATTCGATGTTTTTAATATTTATAGTACATAGTATATTGATTTTAGAAAACTAGATAGTAACCAAAAATTAATTACCATACATTTTTGTTGAAAAAATTGGTTTTAATGGCGACTTTTAGTGCCACTAAAAATAGTGGCTATTTTCCTTGAGTCGCCACTAAATATCAGTGAAAACCTTTAGTGACGATAGTATGGGATTTTGTCACTGCTAAAGGTCTAGTTTCTTGTAGTGAATCCTAGTTGGCAAAACTTAGGAGTAAGAATTAGTCCCACATGGCTTGCCACATCACTAGAAATTTGGATTGTTAGCTCTTGAGGATATTTGTGGTCTCTTGGGATAACAATAGAGGAGTTTTTTTTATCCCAAAATGTAACGGGCCACATAATATATAATAATTATTATTATTATAAAAGAAAAAGGTCGTTAGTGTTAAGGGTAAAAGTGGACCATAAAAATGGATTGAGTGATATTTTTAGCCAAATAAGTGAAATGCGGAGTATATTTATACCTTTTTAATATCCAAGAGTAACTTTAGCCCTTTTTCCAATTTTTCAATTATACATATCGAATTAACAAAATCTCAAATCATTCAAATTTGTAGTTTGCTGTCCTTCCACTGCATTTCTTTAGTGATTAATATGCGACAAACGTACAAAGTCCGTAACAAGAAATTTTAAAGGATAAGCATATATATTATGGTATTCATATATTCATATATCCACTACTTATATAAAAGTGTGGATAACCACACAGGTGACAGTACCTGTGTGGTTCCACACCCTATTTTTTCCTCCTCTGTTATATATATATATATATATATATATATATATATATATATATAA
>JAJOOD010008585.1:0-29681 GCA_029582525.1 Solanum tacnaense | reverse complement strand
CCTTTAAAATACACTATTAAATAGTTCAGGGGGTAAAAATACGGTATTAAATAGTCTAGGGAGGTAATAGGTCCTTATGAAAGTTTAGTATCGCAACAGCAAATCCGATCAAAGTTGAGGTATTTTTCAGACCCTTATCCCTAAAATTAACTTAAATAATAAATTTATATTCCTCTTATAAATAATTTGTGATGATAAAGAAATATGTGAATGATAGGAAAATATTATTACTTATGGATGTAAAACATAAATTAATTTTGTTTTAATTTTTTTTAAGTATAAAAACCTTAAATTAATCAACTTTTTATCATGTTAACAGCTTTAAGGGTATTTCAGATATTTTGATAAAAAAAAAGTGTCTACCAACACCTATTTGCCAAACACATCAACAACTTTTTTTTCAACTGCAACACTTTTATCCAAACACATAACTACTTATTTTAAAAATAGATTCCAGCACTTTAAAAAGTTACTTTTTAAAAGTTACTTTTTTTAAGTCAATCCAAACGGGCTCTAAGTCTTCCACTGAGTATTAAGCCAGGCAAGGGTTCGCTTGGAGCCAACAATGGTTCTCAAGTGCCAATCACGTCCAGGGTGTAGGCTCGGGGGTGACAGTTGATTGACTATTATAATTGTCACGACCTGATTCCTCTAGTCATGATTGCACCTACTACAAACCATCAATAGGTAAGCCAAACCTTAATTGAAAAGTAATGAGTACAAGGGTTGAACGTAAGTAAAAATAAAATTATAAGAATAAAACAAGACAGAGGTGGAACAAACCAAGAACAATATACATGAACAGAATCCCTCCCAGAACCTTGAAGTTACAAGTATAGTGGTATCTAAAATGGAAGTACAAGTCCCAAAAGTGGACCACAGACAAGTCATCTCAAAGGAAAAAGACTAGATAAACATAAATACAGTAGGAGACAGGCTGATCCAAGACACCAAGTGCTCAGCCATATCTCCGATCTCAAAAGCTGCTGAAGATGGCACAAATAATCACCATTGATAGTTGTTACTAGGACCAACATTACAAAACAGATGTACAGTGTAGTATGAGTACCAAAATAAAGGTACTCAATGGGCATCAATGGCCGACCGAGTAAGAAAGGTAAAGACAATATAAAAAGATTGAATCTAGACACAAATAGAGGTCCAAGTGGATATGAAAGAAAGCACACGAGCATACCAAAAGTAAATCTAAGTACATCTAAACTAAACCTAACTAAACCCCATAAGCTCAGAAGATACATTCGGGCACAAATTTAAATAAAACTCAAATGAACCCCCATACCCGATAGGTAAACAAAATAACTAAGTCTACTAAGAGAAGAGTACCACGAAGTGAAATTCAGGCTCCTATCCCAAGTAACCACAATACCCAACAATCTAGTCAACTCCAAGCCCAGCTTGCAAGAGTGAAAACCAATCCAGGACACCCACCCAGCCAGTGCATTCTCATCCAAGCTAGCAAGAGCGACCCGGGGGCATGTCGACTCCGAAGAGGATCTCATATATGAAGGCCACCAAGCCAACTAGTCCACTCCCAAGGGCGTAAGCCACCCAACTAGTAAGAGTGATCTAGGGGTGTGTTGACTCTAAAAAGGATCTCAAATATCAATACCAAGTCACCGTGGAATGATATCCACTCACAAAGAATCAACAGAAGGCTCCAAGCCTAGAACAATCAAATCCTAAGTCTCTGCGAAAGCACAAAACCTCAGGTAACACATCGGAGCCAAAAAAATAAAGGGAGAGGAACGAAGATCTATAAAGTTGCGAAATCACCTAAACAAGGCTCGTACAATCAAACTCAAGTCTGCTACTCCAGTCTATAATGATCTAGTCTATCTGAAACGAAATCGGAGACAAAACAAGGCTACAAGGATCACAAATCTAAGTCAACACTAGTGTAATCCTAGACTAAGGCCGACTATGCTCATTACCACTAAAACAATGCAATTAATACACAACAACATGCAATAACACAGCTAAACCCCAACTAGCATGGTACTAAACCAAAAATAATGTCGATCAATCCTACAACATGGAATCTAGAAAGAGAAATAATAATAACTAGGTACCCACCCCCAATTCACTCTACTCAACATGCATTTACGTATTCATGCTCAATCTGAATAGAAAGGAAGTCGTATTGCCTGTAGGCCGATCGTGCATGATCCAAATTACAAGGCAAAAGCTTTTCCTTTTCGAACGGCCTCTGAATGTTGCCACACTATCAAACATATAATTAAAACATCAATACCGTCGTTTAGAAACCAAAAGCATAAAATGTAATCAGAATAATTTTGGAGTCAAATAGAAATTGTGGTACCCGAGTCGGAATTTCTAGAATTGACTACATCAAGAGGTCCTAATAAATGCCACGAACTTTTGTTCTAAAAAGAAACACAATACAAGGCTCGCAACAACCACAACCAATCAACATGCAAACAACAATAATTAAGCTCAAACAAAGAATAAGGACAACCAGCTCAAATGATAATTCACCTCAAAGGAGTCTCCCAACCACTTCCAAACACTCCACAACATAGTCACAACAATTCCATACGTGTGGGACTTCGAGTCACCCAATTCCAAGCTAAAACGAGGGAGAAATCACTTCTTGAAGTCTAAAAGAATCACTTTCATCGCAACTGGTCTTATTTAAAGACCAGTCCAATCTCTTCTTCGCGGGCGTGGACCTCATAAACGTGCCCAGGAGAGAACCGGCCCTCTGCCATCGCGATAGAGAATCCCCCAAGCGCAGGCCCTCGCAAACGCAACCTAAGATCGGCGAAGGCTATATTGGCCTGCACTAGCTAATGCATATCAATTGGTTTTTGGAAAGTTGGAAATCTCCAACGGGATGTTCTGAATTCATTTAGAACACCATGCACGCAAACGAGATATGAAACCCTACAAAATTTGATATTTCAGACTTAATGGAGCATCCAAATTTCCAATACGAGGATATCTCGATAAAAAGTGGGTCCCACCCCAAACTCTATTTTAAGCCAAAATGTAACACTTCAAAAATTAGAACTAAGTTTGAACAAGAGAAAAAGGCAAACCACGGAGGGGTCCACAGGACGTGGAGAGGACCACGACCCATGGCCCAACTCGTGGTTGTTGACCCAGCAACAAGTGAAGGAGCACGGACTACTTGACGGTTTATGGAACTTTACACGGTTCGTAAGGTTGCTCATGAAGATGAGGAAGAACCACCATGTCTAGTGTGAAGGACCAAGGACCACTTGATGGTCCATGGAACTTCATAAGAGTCGTGGATTGGCCCGTGAAGAGAGGCCAGAAACCTCAAGGCCCTATGAATAACCACGCCCCACATGACGGGTCGTGGAGCTTGACACGATCCATAAAGTGGCTCGTGAAGGAGGCTGCCAGTCCTGGGTTGTTTCAGTTGCACCACGACCCACTTGATGAGCCGTGGTTCTCTATACGGTCCGTCAGTTGCCTCGTGAAGGTCACTTTGTCATCTTTATTTCAGGGTCATTTTGGTCTTTTCCCCTATGTGTTGGGCACTTAAACTATGTTATTTAATGCCTAAACTATGTCGTTTTACTCAGTCTAAGCCTAATAATCTAGTCAGAAACTACCTAGAACCCTCATTCTCCTAAAATCCCTGAGATTAGAACTAAAAGAAGAAAAAAGTTGATAGTTTCTCCTAAGAACAAGAAGAAGTCTTCTTCAAGTTCTGCAAGTATTTATCTGTAGATTTTGTCACCAAGTATGTGGGATTTCACTAGTGCGTTCCTTTCACCCATTTGGTCCCTAGAATTCAGTCACTTCTTTGATTCTTCTAGATTTCTTAGACCTGGGGTTTCTAAAACCTTGGAGATTCGTTGCGTTTTAGCTGCTATAGTTTCTGTAGTCTCAATAGCATGTTCCTTTCAAATTTTTATAGTTCCTTGTATAGACTTTCGAACCCTAGCTTGCATTAATCATCAGTACTCATGAATTATACTTGCTAGAGAGATCACTCTTAAAATCATGCTTTAGAATTTGAATGTCATAACTTTATGTATATTTATGTGCATTCCCAGATAGCATGTCATTATTTTGAGCTACTTAGTATTTCAGTGCATTTTAAATTTTCATTCAGTTGGGAGTAGGCTTATTATCGAGTTGGACTAGGGTTCAGCCTACCCTCACAATCCCAGAACTACGTGCCAACGTAGGTTCAGAAGTCCCCTCTATTGGGCATCAGTTTATTGATCACTCCATAATCATGCCTCTATACCCCTGGCAAGGTATATTGGGTCCTTTGGTGGGGCGTATACATCGGACTCCACGTTTAGCTCACGTGGTTTATGTCGGTTAATAGTAGCTCTCACATTTATACTCTCATTGTAGTAACCATGTTATCAGTATTCAGTTCAATATATTAGCTACATGATTAGTACTTGGTCATTGCATTTAGCTCAGCTTTCAGTTGCACTTCCGTACAATCTATTTCCATATTCATTATTATATTGCTATGTTATATCATTGTTCAACTTAGTATCTATATTTGCATACTCAGTATATTCCAAGTACTGATGCATACTTTGCGCTACATCATTTTATGATGTAGGTTCAGGCACTCAGCATCCAGATCACGCTTAGTTCATTTCCAGCCCATACTCATAAGCTTCAGTGGTAAGTTTGAGGACGTTTTTTTATGCTAGGTTTAGTTGGTTTAATTTCAGTCTTTTTCCAGTAATTTTAGAGTTAGCTGGGGACTTTTCCCAACAGCTCATCAGTAGTAGAGGCTTTCATACATAGAGTCAGTGTTCAGTTGTTTGGGGTTGTTTCCCATTGACATATTTAGAGTTATTCTCATTTGGATTCTTAGTTTTGACTCATTTATTAATTATGCTTCCTCTTATATTTCTTATATATTCAGTATGCTTGTGATATGCCAAACTCAGGGTTAGCTTGGGGTCACTTGTGATCCTAGGTCCCATGTTACATCTATGGGGTAGCCTCAGGGAATGACAAACTTGGCATCAGAGCATCAGGTTCAAAAGTCCTAGGTTGTCTAAAAGTCGCACTAAGTAGAGTCTCTTTCATGAGTAAGCGCACCATACCTATGAGATGGAGGCTACGAAATGTTCTAAGAAAAACTTCACTTCTTTGATATACTTATCGTGTGATTAAGTATGATTCAAATTCTCCTTTCTAATCCATCGTCATGCATTACAGATCATGCCTCCTCACAGAGCTAATGCATGTAATGCTAACGCACTTACTCTAGTCCTGAACCATGACATTATGAATGTAGAGTTTCAAAATATATATGATCTAGCTTTTGGCTCAGACGTAGCCAACCAAAACAATCAGTAGGCCCAATTCCTGCAAACCCCAATGGTGGATCATCTGCATTAAGAGTTCGAGACTTTGTGCGTACGAATCCGCCTGAGTTTCTAAGATCGCAGGTTGGTGAGGACCCACAGAACTTCATTAATGAAGTAAAGAATATTCTTGAGGCAATGCATGTAACTGGTAATAATAGGGTGAAGTTGGCATCCTACCAGCTTAAGGATGTAGCTCATATCTGATTCACACATTGGGAAGACAATAGGGGTGTGGATGCAGCTCTTGTGACATGGGATTATTTTAATGGAGCTTTTTTTTTATAGGGTCTTCCCGATAGAGTTGAGAGAGGCTAAGGCCTAAGAGTTTATGAACTTTAAGGCAGGGTTCGATGTCAATCCAAGAATACAGGATAAAGTTCACTCAGCTCTCCAGGTATGCTCCACACATGTTTGCCAATCCAAGAGCACAAATGAGCAAGCTCCTATTTGCAGTATCTGATCTGGTGAAGATCGAGTGCAGGAATGCTATATTTTTAGGGGATATGAATATCTTCAGATTAATGACTCATGTTCAATAGGTTGAGGAAGATAAGCTCAGGGAAATGGCAAAGGATAACAAAAAGGCTAGGATAGGTAACTATGAATACTCTCAGCATGGGTCGGGCGATCGAAATCGCTCATAGTACTAACAAAAGTCTACAGCCCGAATGCCTTTATCAACTAGAGATCCATCCCCAAGTTTTGACAAGATCGGAAGGGAAGGGCATCATGATCTAAGTCTTAGGGGAGTGCTTCAAGCAAAATGACTTTTTCATCTTGTCCAAAGTGTGGTAAGAACTATTCGGGTGAGTGTCTTGTAAGTAGAGAGGGGTGTTTTGGGTGTGGTCAGAAAGCTAACTGGGACTGCAGGTGGTATCAACGGAGCGCCAATTGATGACCATGAATACCTGTATCTGGATCATGAAAAGATGCAGACCAAATGGCATCAGTACATTGAATGTACGAGCATGCAAGGGGAACTCTAAAGCATAGACATAAGCTTGAACTGATAAAACGTCAAGGGAACTCTCAATCGCAGATATAAGCTTGAACTGATAAAAAGGAAAAACATACTCACCTCATCAAAACTCAACTCAACTCGACTCAAGAATACTCAATTCAACTCTACTCAACTTAAAGATACTCAACTCAATTCAATATAAAAGCAACAATGAAGATGCAGTATAAAGAAAGCTTTTAAAACAATAGATAACTCAATGTATATAAATATATACAATAATAAACTCTTTACTCTTATTCTAAAAATTCTCTAACTGACAACCAGCACTATGAGCTATATGATGATACAACATCTCGCCCACACTACCAGAATTGTCATATACCTTGCCGGAGTATAGGACATCCTCGACTAAGTGGATCGACTAAGCTATTTTTAAAAGAAATAAGGAATCATCTAAAAAGTATGATCATTTACCCATGTTGGCATATATAGTTTATCAGGATTTTGAGTTGTCTGAAATCATCCCCATATTGGTGCTCAATACTAATCCCAATAATATATATAACTCATGCTCATATGTTTTAAAGCAAACATAAATCCTCCTAAATTTGAGATAATTACTCAAAAGCTCTCTTAAAATAGATAATGCTCAAAAACTCCTCATGAACTCATTCAGAAATCAAGGTTTCTTCTCATTTTAAATGTAAAAGTGTTACATGCTTGGGAATACTTAGTCCCCTCATACTCATTTTGAAAAAATGAACTCAACTCTCCTCATACTCATTTACTCAAGTCTTAATTCAAGTTTAAAAAGATTGAAAAAGACTTCTCAAAGTTACTCAAAAGACTTACTCGAACTTTACTCTCAATCTTTTCTTGAATTCGAAATGTGAATTCAATAGTTATGATTAGGATATATAGGATCACTCGATGATTAGGGAAGACTTAGATGGGTTGAAAATAAGAAGAGAGCGATAATATCATTTAAAGGAATGCATACGGAACGAAGAGTGGAGGCGGAAGGGGCGTAAAGCCCCTGGCGCAGCAGTGGCGCACTACGCTAGCCCTCCACTTGGTGGGGCTGGTTTTGGGCACACAGAAGGCGCAGGGAGCCAAACCCTCTAGCACTACGGGGGCACGCCGCCCCAGCTCAGGGATGTTCTGACGAATTTTTCTTCTTGATTTTTTATCCTAATTCACCTAGAATCAATTGATTTCTTCCAAAATCCCTGAGATTCATTGACCCAACTCAAGTAATAAAAAATCTACTCAAAATCCCTCAAGAACCATGCTCATTCGCAAGATCCTCACCTCAAGAACTTAATCAAATAACGAAGTCCAAAACTCAAAGAATTCAATAAGAATCTCAAAATACATAATCTCATGGATGAATTCGAAATTGGAAAGCCATGATTGGCGTGATGGTGAACAAACTCATCACTATGAAAACTTACATACCTCGAACTTACAATCTCCTCTTCAACTTTGCCTTAGTTTGTTGAATGCTTTAGACTTGAGTGAAAACTGATTTTACTCAGCTTTGACCCCTAATTGGGTGACCAAAACGTGTAGGCCTAGTGGGGTAAGAAAAAGACCAAAATACCCCTACTTAATTCGGAAGAATTTCCTTAACTGGGCAGGCTGTACTAAAATAGGCATATCTTCCTCATTCAAACTCGGAATTTAGCAAACTCGTCGGCGTTGGAAAGAGGACTCAACGACCTTCAATTTCATATCTCATGGCTATCTAACTAATTCTGTGCTGAAATTTATGGTTGTTTGAAGTTGACCCAAAACTCAATTTAATAGTAACTTGAACAAATCTCAATTTAGCTCTTTCCAATTTAGTTGTTTCTAAATTTATCTCTTTCTAAGACCAAGGTGTTACAACATCTCCCCCTTGGGAACATCCGTCATCGAATGAGATCACTTTGAATAAGACGGAGGGTGGAAATATCTAACACCCAACATGCAATTTAACACAACATATCATATCAATTTAAAGAGTGTCTTATGAAAAAAAATCATTACCTTGGTCTGAAATTTTTCCGGAAGTAAAGAGATGTGGGCATGTCTTCTTGATATCCTCCTCAGCCTACCAAGTAGCTTCCTCAACAAACTGGTTCCTCCATTAGACCTTGACTGATGCTACCACATTGGTACTCAACTTGCGAACCTGACGATCAAGTATATCAACGGGTATCGCCTTATAAGATAGGTTGTCCTTAATACCAATACTCTCCGTAGGTATAATAAGAGAAGGATCTCCCATACACTTCTTCAACATTAAAATGTGGAATACCGGATAGACTGTTGCTAACTCTGACGGTAACTCTAACTCATACGCTACATTGTCAATTCTCTTGGATATCCTGTAAGGACCAATATACTAGGCACTAAGCTTCCCCTTCTTGCCAAACCTCGTAACACCCTTCATGGGTGAAACCTTTAAGTAAACCCATTCATCCACTTCAAACTCCAAGTCTCTTCTCCTAGAATCTGTATAGGATTTCTGATGACTTTGCATTGTTTTCAACCTTTCTTGAATGATCTTCACTTTCTCCATAGCTTGATGAACTATGTCTGATCCTATCAACCGAGCTTCACCAACCTCAAACCATACAATAGGAGATCTACATCTTCTCCCATAAAGAGACTCATAAGGAGCTATTTGGATGCTAGATTAATAACTGTTGTTATAAGAAAACTCTATGAGAGGTAAGTGATCATCCCAATTACCCTTGAAATCGATCACACACGCCCTCAATATATCTTCTAAAGTCTAAATCATATGCTCTGCTTGACCATCAGTCTGAGGATGGAGAGTAGTACTCAAATTTACCTTCGAACCTAAACCCTTCTAGAAAGACTTCCAAAATTGTGTGGTGAACTGTGTACCTTTATCTGAAATGATAGACACATGAACTACATGAAGTCTAACTATCTATTGAATATATAATCTGGCATAATATTCTGTTGAAATGGTAGTTTTTACCGACAAAAATAGGTTGATTTAGTCATCCGATCTACAATAACCCAAATGGAATAATGTTGTCTGCGAGATCGCGGCAAGACAGTAATGAAATCCATATTGCTCATTTCCCACTTTCATTCTGGAAGATCTATGGTCTGAGCCATACCATCGGGCCTTTGGTGCACTACCGTTACTTGTTGGCAATTCAAGCACTTAGCAACAAACTCTACAATACACCTCTTCATACTACTCCACCAAGAGATTCTCTCAAGTCACGGTACATATTTTTGGAACCAGGATGGATCGAATATCTGGAACTATGGGCCTCTATCATGATCCTCTCTTGAAGCTCATCCACCTTTGGTACACACAATATACCTTAATACCTCAATACACCATCTCCCCCTTGTTCAAAAGCCATTACTTTTTGTTTATGAACATTTACCTTCAATTAAAGCAAAACAGGGTCTTAGTCTTGCTTCTCTTTCACTTCAGACACTAGTGATGATTTATTCCCATTCATCACCAGCACTCCACCTTCATTGGAATCCATTAACCGGACTCTCGGTCGTGAGAGTCTGTGCACATCTTTGGCTAATTCTTTCTTGCCTTCTTAAACATAGGTAATACTACCCATAAAAAACCTTCTCAAAGAATCAGCAACAAAATTGGCCTTACCTAGGTGATAGAGAATATTCATGTCATAATCCTTGAGTAACTCCAACCACTTTCTATGTCTAAGATTAAGCTCTTTCTGACTGAAAACATACTGAAGACTCTTGTGATCGGTGAACACATCTACATGAACACCATAGAGATAGTGATGCCATATTTTTGAAAGCTAATACTATGGCAGCCAACTCGACATCATGAGTTGGGTAATTCTTCTCGTGAATCTTAAGTTGTCTAGAGGCATAGGCTATAACCTTGCCATTCTGTATCAAAACATAACCAAATCCATCTCTGGACGCATCACAGTGTGCACAACAAAGCCTTGTGTACTCTCCGGTAAGGTCAACACTGCGCAGTAGTCA
Organism: Solanum tacnaense; assembly: GCA_029582525.1. NCBI lineage: Eukaryota > Viridiplantae > Streptophyta > Magnoliopsida > Solanales > Solanaceae > Solanum > Solanum tacnaense. The sequence continues at coordinate 19,349 of JAJOOD010008585.1, read as the reverse complement.
ACCGCGTTTTCAATTCTCGAAAGTTTTTTTCACAAGCTTCAGACCATTGAAACTTTACTGTCTTCTGAGTCAACTTTGTCAATGGGGATAAATAGATGAGAACCCCTGGACAAACCTTCTATAATAACAAGCTAATCCCAAGTAACTCATTATATCAGTTGGAGAGGTGGGTCTGGGCCAGTTCTGCATGCTTCAATCTTATGAGTGTCAACTCGAATCCCTTCTCCACATACAATGTGGCCTAAGAACGCCACAGACTCAAGCCAAAATTCACACTTAGAAAATTTGGCATACAACTCTCTATCTCTAAGATTTTGGAGAACTATTCTGAGACAACTAGCATGATCCTCCACACTCCTTGAATAAATCAGAATGTCATCAATAAACACGATAATAAATGTGTCCAGATATGGCTTAAACACTCTGTTCATAAGGTCCACAAACATTGTAGGAGCATTAGTTAAGCCAAAAGACATAACCAGAAACTCATAGTTACCATAGTGGGTCTTGAATGTTGTCTTCAGGATATCACTTTCTCTTACTCTCAACTGATGATAGCCAGATCAAAGGTCTATCTTAGAAAAGCAATTGGCACCCTAAAGTTGATCGAAAAGATCATCAATTTTCAGAATGAGATACTTATTCATGATAGTATCCTTGTTCAATTGGTGGTAATCAATACACATCCTAAGAGAACCATCTTTCTTCCTCACAAATAAGATCGGAGTGCCCCAAGGTGAGAGACTGGGTCAAATAAAACCTTTATCAAGAATGTCTTTCAACTACTCTTTTAACTCTATTAACTCAGCTTGAGCCATTCAATATGGCGTAATAGAATTAGGTCGAGTATCAGGAAGAATATCTATACCAAAGTCGATTTCTCTCTCAAGAGGGACTCTGGGAAGATCATCTATAAAGTCCTCTAGAAAGTCACTCACAACTGGGACTGACTGAATAGGCGGTGTATCAACACTAGAGTCATTAACTCGGACTAAGTGATAGATACACCCGTTAGAAACTAACTTTCTGGCCTGAAGGTATGAAATAAAACGACCCTTAGGCACTGTTGAACTACTCATCCACTCTATAACTGGCTCATTAGGAAACTGGAACTTAACTACTCAAGTTCTACAATCAACTGAGGTATAACAAGCATGAAGCCAGCCCATACCTAGAATAACATCAAATTCCACCATATCTAACTCGACTAAGTCAGCCATGGTGTCCTTGTGATTGACAGAGATGGTACAATCATGATAAACTCTCTCAACTAGAATAAACTCACCAATAGGTGTGGAAACACAAAAGGGCTCAAGAAGTTTCTCAGTAAGGATATCAAAACTTATAGCAATATACGGAGTAATAAAAGATAGACTCGCACCTGGATCAAACAATGCATATACATCAAAAGTAAAGTCTTTGATCATGTATATAAAAACATCAGGTGAATTCTCTTGTTATTGGCGACTGGTGATAGTGTACAAACGGTTTGCTCCTCCGCTTGTCCTTGAAGTAGCTCCTCTAGGTGCAGATCTGTCTGCCAGATCCGCTGAAGAAGATTAGGCTCTATTTCCCCATTAGTATTACCTTGACTGTTCTTAGGGAACTCTCTCATGAAGTGAACCGTCTTACCACACTTGAAACAGCCAGTGGAGCCATCACGACATGCTCTTGGGTGGTTTCTACCACACTTAGCACATGCAGGAGTCTAGTTGGCCCCTTGTGCCACACTACTTTGAGACTGAGCAGGTCGAGCTCTGAAGTTCTACGAATTCTTATTCCTGAACTCACCTCTGTTCTTTGGTGCAGGTCTAATACCGTTAATGGAGCAGGTCCAATTGACTTTTGTTGAAAAGATGACCAATTTGCATTACCGGCCTTTTGCTACCCAGACTCATTACCTATTGTCTTAGCCTTCTTACTGCGGAACTCTTCCCTATCTCTCAACTTGTCCTCCTTAACCTGCTACACATGGATCATACTTTCTATGCACATGTCCCCTAACAACATAGCTGCCTTACCCTCCTTAAGCGAGACAACAAAAACACAAACAAGCTCATCTTGTTCCTCATATCAGCAACCATCTCCGGAGAATAACGGGACAGTTCAGTGAACTTGCGGTTGTACTCATGCACACTCATGGATTCCTGCTTAAGAGTGAGAAATTCTCTTACCTTTGCTTCTCTCAGCTCACGGGGAAAGAAACACCCTATGAAGGCACTTTCCAACATAGCCCAACTCGCAATTGGTGCCCCTTCAGCTCTACTCTTCTTCCATTGGTCGTACCATAACCTAGCAATACCTTTGAGTTAGTATGAAGCTAACTCCACACGTTCAGCATATGCATCATGCATCACTTCAAATACTTTCTGCAGTTCCTCCATAAAGTTTTTTGGATATTTAGTGACAATTGACCTTGTGAAGTCTGGAGGATTCATCCTCAAAAACTCACAGATCCTAGATCTATCAGTCACCTCCTGACGAATCCCTCTTTGTTGCCCAGCTTTGTTGGTCACCACTTTACTCAACATCTGGATAGCATCCTGGAACTCAGCATTAGTGACTTCTCCTTGGGGTTGCACTTCTGATGCATTGGGTACCCCTTGATCCTGAGGATGAACATTCCTTCTAGCAGGACCAACTCGAACAACTCTTTGTAGAGGCATGATTTGAAAGATACACGCAAACACGAATTAGAAGGAAACCTTTTATAAATTAACTACATTGCATGAAAAGAGAATGAAAGAAGTGATTTTTTCCCTAAATGTCGCAGCCTCTTAATTATAGATGTGGCGCGCTTCACACAGATAACTAGGACTCTTGAACTCTGTGATCTGATACCAAGTTTTTCACACCCCGAGCCTACACCCTGGACGTGACCGGCACTCGAGAACCATTGATGGTTCCCAAGTGAACCCTTGGCCTGGATCATTACTCAGCAGAAATCTTACTCAAGATTATAGAAATCTCAAATGCAAACTCAACTCATAAAGATATCATTAATAAGATAGTTTAACTCAAAATACTCAGAAATATTATATTCATAACAGTTCAACTCAATCCTTTCAACATCACAAAGAAGATGGAGAAGACGCCTTAACTACTACTACCTACGAGGCCTCTAAAATAGTGTGATGGACGTCGGGACAAGGCCCATGGCATCGTAATAAAACTAGAAGTAAAAGTGAAATCCTCTAGAAGCAAGGAAGCTCACCAAAGATAACTGGGACTGCAAGTAGTATCAACATAGTGCTTGTTGGTGACCCTGAATACCTGTATCTGCATCATGAAAAGATGCAAGCCAAATGGCGTCAGTACATTCAACATGCAAGGGGAACTCTAAAGCATAGACATAAGCTTGAACTAATAAAAAGGAAGAACATACTCACATCATCACAACTCAACTCAACTCAACTCTAGAATACTCAATTCAACTCAAGGGTACTCAACTCAAGGATACTCAACTCAATTCAATATAAAAGCAACAATAAAGATGCAATATAAATAAAGCTTTTAAAATAGTAGATAATAACTCAATGTATATAAAAATATATAATAATAAACTTTTTACTCTTATTTAGGAGATTCTCTAACCGACAACCATAATTATGAGCTACGTGATGATACAATGTCTAGCACACGCTGCCAGAACTCTCCTATACCTTTTCGGAGTATAGGACATCCTCAACTAAGTGGATCCACTAAGCTATGCGTAAAAGCAATAAGGAATCATCTAAAAGGTATGATACTTTACCCATGTTGGCATACATGGTTTATGAGGATTTTGAGTTATATGAACTCATCCCCATATCGGTGCTCAATACTACTCCCAATAATATAGATAACTCATGCTCATATGTTTTAAAGAAAACATAACTCCTCCTCAATTTGAGATAATTACTCAAAAGCTCTCTTAAAAGAGATAATGCTCAAAAACTCCTCATGAACTCATTTAGAAATCAAGGTTTCTTCTCATTTTAAATGTATAAGTGTTTCATGTTTGGGAATACTTAGTCTCCTCATACTCGTTTTGAAAAAATGAACTCAACTCTCCTCATCCTCATTTACTCATATCTTAATTCAAGTTTAAAAAGATTAAAAAGGATTTCTCAAAGTGACTCAAAAGACTTGCTCAAACTTTACTTTTAATCTTTTCTTGAATTTGAAATGTGAATTCAAGAGTTATAATTAGAATATATAGGATCATTCAATGATTAGGGAAGACTTAGATAGGTGGAAAATAAGAAGAGAGTGATAAAATAATTTAAAGGAACGGATACGTAATGAAGAGCGGAGGGGGAAGGGGCCTGACGCCCCTGGCGCAGTAGCGGCGTGCATCGCCAGCCCTCCAGTTAATGGAGTTGGTTCAGGGTGCACTGCAGGCGCAGGGTTCCAGCCCCTCTAGCGTTACAGGGGCGCGCCGCCCCAGCCCAATTCTAGGATGTTCTCATGAAGTTTTCTTCTCGATTTTTGGTCTTAATTCACCTAGAATCGATAGGTTTCTTCCAAAATTCCTTAGTTTCATCAACCCAACACAATTAAATAAAATCTACTCAAAATCCCTCGAGAACCACGCTCATTCGCAAGATCCTCACCTCAAAAACTCAATCAAATCTTCATTATCAAAGAACGAAGTCCAAAACTCAAAGAACTCAACAAAAATCTCAAAATACTTAATCTCATGGATTAATTCAAAATTGTAAACTCATGATTAGTGTGAGGGTGAACAAACCCATCACTATGAAAACTTACATACCTCGAAAGAACTAAGTTCTTGGCGATTTCCCTGGAATCTTGAAGAACTTCTTGAAAACCTAATCTTCTCTCCTCTTGAACTTTTCCCTAGTTTCTTGAATGCTTTAGACTTGAGTTAAAACTGATTTTACTCAGCTTTGACCCCTAATTGGGTGCACAAAACGTGTAGGCCTAGTGGGGGGTAAGGAAAAGACCAAAATATCCCTCCTTAATTTGGATGAATTTTCTTAACTAGGTAGGTTGTACTCAAACGGGCATATCTCCCTCATCCAAACTCAGTGACGTTGGAAAGAAGACTTAATGACCTTCGATTTTATACCATGGTCCACCTAACTCATCATGTGCGGAAAGTTTTGGTCGTTCGAAGTTGACCTCAAACTCACAACTTAAGAGTAACTTGAATAAATCTCAATTTAGCTATTTCAAATTTAGTTCTTTCTAAATTTAGCTCTGTAACACCCGAGAAAAATTTTCGAATTAACACTCGAACCGTTCTTCGTAGTGAGTGATATTTTACCGAGGAATTAAAAATTTCTTAAGTGTTAAGGTCACTATATATAGAACCTTGAGTTCCAAAAAGAATTAAATTGGAAATAGCAAAATCTGAAATTTTGCAAGTTAAGTTAAGTATGTGTTTTTGATCGACTTCAAACTACCATAAATTCTAGCTCAAGATGAGTTAGGTGTGATACCAGATACCGTAGGGAAGATCTTTGAATTATATTTCCAACGCCACCGAGTTTGATCAGTTTCGAGTTTGTATGAGGAAGATATGTCCATTCGAAGTTGGGTTGTGTAGATAAGGAAAGTCAAAACTGGATTTTAGAGGGGTATTTTGGTCTTTTTCTTACCCAATCAGATTTGATTCATTTTTAGTAAGGTTTTAGGGTCTAATCCTATTAGGTTCAGTTTTATAATCCTAATATACGCCTAGGGTTTTAGTTGAGAGTTCAAGAAGAGAAAAGAAGAGAAAAAAAGAGAGGATCAAGCATTCGTCGAGATTCTTGCGTGTTGTTGTGGATTTTCGCCATGGGTTTGATCCCTAAGAGGTATGTAAGCTTCCATAGTGTTGGGTTTGTTCACCCACACGCCAATCATGTAAATTTCAGTGTGAAGTTCGTTCTAGAAAGTTGAAAATCGAATGTTATTGATATGCGCTCTTGAATTTGCTTTCATTCTTGAATTGGGATGAGATTTAGGAGTTCTTGAGATTATTGTTTTGATTTATAGAGTAGTTTGGAGTTAGATTCTTGTGTACATATGATAGTTATTTGAATCTAAAGAAAAGTAGAGCAAAAGAATCGAATTTAGGCGATTTGGGGTTAGAAAAAAAAGAAGAGAAAAGTCGAGCAAATCTGGCACTTGGCTCCTCGTCGCAGACCTGCCTCCCCATTTCATAAAGTTGTCTTCGCATCGCGGAGAGGTCACGGACCTCTCTGCCTCAAAATTTATTTCGCGACCAATTATTGTAATGCGTCTCCACGTCGCGGACTAGCTTCCAAGCAGTGAATTTGTTTATCTTTTCTCATGTTTATATATCTAAAATCAATCCTAAACATCATGAGATCTTTCCTATCATAAATCACAACCTTTAATCCATAATTAAAGTTCAAGGTAGAATTAAGAGCTAAGTTTTTGAGAATTCATTCGAACATTCTAAGAAAGTCCCTTTGAGACCTTTTGAGGAGTCTTCTACAAATTCTAATAACTTGTTTCAAGACTCGAGCAAGTGAGTATGAGAGTGAGAATAATGTATTCATGAGTCTACACTATCACCTAGATCCTTCGTATCATAAACCATAACTCTTGAATTCATAATTCACATTCAAGAGATAGTTAAAAGAAGAGTTCAAGAAAGTCTCTGAGTTCAATTGTGAATCCTTTGATATCCACCATAGATTTGAGTTAAGTTTTGTGAAGTAAGTATGAGAATGAGAAGAATCGTATACCTGAGTTCCTTATTGATACTTTGACCCTTGAGTCAAGTCGTTCAAGCCCATAACTTCCGCATGAACTCCATCAGCTTAGTATCTTCGAAAGGAGTAGTATCTTCAAGTTCTAAGTCTTGAGTATCGAGTTCCTAACCCTTCCAAGATTATAATCCTAATCATGGAACTATTACCTATTACCCATGAAGTCCAAGAGTTGAGTTGTTCATGCCCATAATTCCGCATGAACATTATAAGTGGATCAATCTTGAGATGAGAAATAGCTTTGAGTCCTTGAGTTGAGTAGTGCATGCTCATAATTCCGCGTGAACCCTCTGAGTTGAGCATTCTTGAAATTAGTAGTATCATTGAAGTTCTTGAGTTCCAAGTACTGAGATCTATCTATGGTTATTGAAAACCTTGCATCGAGTCGTTCACGTCCATAATTAGGCATGAACCATATTTTAAGAAGTGTTTCACAAATGTTTTAACTTTCCTTTAAGACTTAAGTTTTGAGTTCAGTAAAGAGTAAAAGTTGAAGTTCATTTCTTCAAAAGTATATGGGGACTAAGTATTCCCAAAGAGATTTAAAATGTTTTCACATTTAAACAAGAAAGGAAAACATTGATTTCCAAGATAGCCTTTGAGCTAAGTTTTTGAGCACTAATCTCAAATCACAGAAAGAGTATGTTTTCAAAACATAAAGAGCTAGTATATTTTGGGAGTAGTATTGAGCACCAATATGGGGAGATGTTCATACAACTATCAGCCCCCATAACCATGTAGCCATCATGGGTAAAAAAGGGTCATACTCTTTAGATGAATCCTTTCCGCATAGACTAGTGGATCCACTTAGTAGTTCAGGTCATATACCTTTGGCCGGGTATAGGATGTGTTGGCATCGTGAGGTAGATCGTTGTATCATCACTATAGCTCTTAAGTGATGGTTGTCGGTTAGAGAAACTCCCACAACATAAATTGCATGGTTCCTCAAGGGGTTCTGCTTAGTATGAATTGGGGTATGGGACTTCATTCATTCATCGCACAGGTAGACTTTGAGAGGGAGCATGGTATGTCTTTTATGAGTTTATGATTATGAGTTGACATCATGTTTTAAACAATTTTCCTTTTCTTTATATTGCACTTGTTTTAAACTGCTTTATAATGAAATCAGTTTAGTTAAGTATTCATGACTTGAGTATCCAGAGTTGAGCATTTCAAGTCGAGTATCATATCTTTGAAGTTGAGTATCTTATCCTTGAGTACTTCTGAGATGAGTAAGTTTGAGTAGTTTTGAGTATCCTTGAGTATTCCTTGAGTTGAGCAAGATTGAAAAGAGGTAAGTATGTTTCCTTTTAATCAAGTTTCAAGCTTATGTTATGCTTTAGAATTCCTCTTACATGCTTGTACATTCCACGTACTTAGCCATTTGGCCTGCATCTTCTCATGATGCAGATACAGGTATTCAGGATCATCAACAGGAGCTTCGTTAATACATCCAAGAGTTTGAGTTATCTATGGTGAGCCTCCTTGCTTTCGGAAGATTTCATTTACTTTTCAGTTCAGTCAGGATGTCGTGGGTCTTGTCCCGACTTCCATCGTTATAAGTTAGAAGCTTCATAGATAGTCAGTATTGTTGAGAATTCTATATTATTCATTTATTTTATTAAATGTTTTAAAGACTTAAGTGTCTATTTTATGGCGAGTTAAATATATTATTTTTATTCTAAGTTGTTCATTTGAGTTTAAGTTTTGAAAAGCTGAGTTTATTGAATTTTATTCAGTTTTAAGCTTTTGCATGCTTAAGTTAGTCTTTCGTTTGTAGTCAGTCGGGATGAAGGTTCGCTTAGGGACCAGCAATGGTCTTCGAGTGCCGGCCACGTCTAGGGTGTAGGCTCGGTTCGTGACAAACTTGGTATCAGAGCACAGAGTTTAAGTGTCCCAGGGTGTCTATGAAGCCGTGTCAGTTGGTTTTCGTTCATGGTTGTAAGGGCCCCACTTCTATAAATGAGGGACTGCAGACATTTAAGAAAAGTTTCCCTTCTTTCATACTCTAAATCGTGCAATAGAGTTATGTCATAGAAACTTATTCTAATTCGTGCGTTTCTCAAAATCATTCGACTACCCATCATACTAGAGATGGTTGAAAAGCAGAGTCAATTCTTTATCGATGAGTTGTTCTTAGCAAGAGTTTTGAGGAAGTCATGAGACTCCAGAGGGGCTTAAGAGAAGTCCAAGAGTAAGTTAAGTGTTCAGTTTCAGAGGAATGCACCCATATTCATTTGAATCGTATGTTTGAGCTAAAAGTGAGTTGTATTCTTTTCCTTAAGCCTTGTTTCAGCTGAGATCCTTATGAGGAAGTATGTTTAGAGCTTGGGTAGTATTTTCACCCTGAAAGGTAACATGAGTTATGAGATTAGTAGTGAAAGAGCCCAGAGTTAGAGGAAAGTATGTAGAGGTTTAGTAATCTAAGTAAAGGAGATAGTGTTGAGGCAAGTTATGTTATTATAGTCATGCACCAGTAAGTTATTGATGAGGAGTTTTCCCTTATGGGTAGAGTAAGAGTTGCTAGTCAAGATGAGATAGAGTATATATTTGTTAACCAAAATAGAGTTGGTGTCGATGTGCCATCGTATTAGAGGGGACTAAATTCATGAGTTGAATAAGAGAGCAGAGTATTTATAAAGTGATAGATCTAAGCTAGGCTTATGATTTGTTTGAGAGGGTTACGATGTTCATAAGGTTATAGAATAGATCAAGTAATGAGGTATAGTATAGTAGGCGAGCAATCATATTGATATTCAGGTTTAGTAATGAACATTAAGCTTGAATTTGAGATGAGTGTCATGATCAAAAGAATGACAACATGAGGGTGATAATGTTAGTCTTGAGATTTGATCTAGAAGACTTGACATAGAGTAGGTGAGGAATTGAGGTGATAAGATGCAATAAATATGAGTGGTACGAGTGAGAGACCCTAACCTTTAGATAAGGGCAGTGAAGTGTGGCAAAGTCACAAGAGTAACAAGAGCATTAAGAGGTGTATCGAGAGGGTATGTAATCAGAAGATGTTAAGAGAAGCACCTTAGAAAGAGGTGTTAGTACTTGCTTATGGAGAGTTGGTAGTCATGAGATAAGATTTTCTCGAGTGTTAGAGTAAAAGAGGATGTAAACCAGGTTAGAGATGATGGAATAGGTCCATAGCTTTCGTGTGTCAGCTTTAGACCTAAGGGGGAGATGCCAAGATAGAAATCAAGTCAAGTGCTTGAGAGTAAGATAGTAATGAGTTCCAAAGAGTTTGGGGGATCTCTTTTTAGAGGTCCTTTTAGTAGTGGAGTGATGTTAAAAAGAGAAGGTTAATGATCTTATCATGATAGTGATGGTGTGATAATTCCATATAAGCTTGTAAATAAGGAAGATGAGGTTTTCTATGAGAAATAGTTAAATGAGAGCCCTTAGTTGGTTCCGAAGGAGTTAGTTACTAGGAGACCATGGAGTTGTTAGAGTACTAAGTTTGAATGTGGTGGTAAAGAGTAATAGTTTTGGGATGAAATTCTGTATCGAGATTTAGAACCCAAACTTAAGGATTTGGGTTAAGCTTGAATATAGTAAGAGCATACCATTAGACTCAGACCTTAGTAAGAGTAACCCCATTCAATACCCAATCCAGTCGTCATTCAAGGACGAATGATCCCAAGGGGGAGATATTGTACCACCCCATAAAAAATTTCAAACTAGGACTCGAACCGTTCTTCGTAGTGATTGAGATTTTACCAAGGAATTAGAAATTTATTAAGTGTTAAGGTCACTAAATGTAGCACCTTGAGTTCCAAAAAGAATTAAATTGGAAATAGCAAAATCTGAAATTTTGCAAGTTAAGCTAAGTATGAGTTTTTGGTCGACTTCAAACGACCATAACTTATAGCTCAAGATAAGTTAGGTGTGATACCAGATACCTTAGGGAAGATCTTTGAATTATCTTTCCAACACCACCGAATTTGCTCAGTTTTGAGTTCGTATGAAGGAGATATGTCCATTCGAAGTTGGGTTGTCTAGATAAGGAAAGTCAAAACTGGATTTTAGAGGGGTATTTTGGTCTTTTTCTTACCCAATCAGATTTAATTCATTTTTAGTAATGTTTTAGGGGTCTAATCCTATTAGGTTCAGTTTTATAATCCTAATATACGCCTAGGGTTTTAGTTGAGAGTTCAAGAAGAGAAAAGAAGAGAAAAGAGGAGAGGATCAAGCGTACGTCGAGATTCTTGCGTGTTGTTGCGGATTTTCGCCATGGGTTTGATCCCTAAGAGGTATGTAAGCTTCCATAGTGTTGGTTTTGTTCACCCACACACCAATCATGTAAATTTCAGCATTAAGTTCGTTCTAGAAAGTTAAAAATCTAATGTTATTGATATGCGCTCTTGAATTTTCTTTCATTCTTGAATTGGGCTGAGATTTAGGAGTTCTTGAGATTATTGTTTCGATTTATAGAGTAGTTTGGAGTTAGATTCTTGTGTACATGTGATAGTTATCTGAATCTAAAGAAAAGTTGAGCAAAAGAATCGAATTTAGGCGATTTAGGGTTAGAAATTGAAGAAGAGAAAAGTCGGGTAAATCTGGCACTTGGCTCCACGTTGCGGACCTGCCTCCCTATTTCATAAAGTTGTCTTAGAGTCGTGGAGAGGTCACGGACCTCTCTGCCTAAAAAATTATTTCGCGACCAATTATTTTAATGCGTGGCGGACTAGCTTCCAAGCAGTGAATTTTTTATCTTTTCTCATGTTTAGATATCTAAAATCAATCCTAAACATCATGAGATCTTTCATATAATAAATCACAACCTTGAATCCATAATTCAAGTTCAAGGTAGAGTTAAGAGTTATGTTTTTGAGAATTCATTCGAACATTCTAAGAAAGTCCCTTTGATCCCTTTTGAGGAGTCTTCTACAAATTCTAATAACTTGTTTCAAGACTTGAGCAAGTAAGTATGACAGTGAGAATAATGTATACATGAGTATACACTATCACCTAGATCCTTCGTATCATAAACCATAACTCTCGAATTCATAATTCACATTCAAGAGAGAGTTAAAAGTAGAGTTCAAGAAAGACTTTGAGTTCTATTGTGAATCCTTTGATATCCACCATAGATTTGAGTTCAGTTTTGAGAAATAAGTATGAGAATGAATAGAGTCGTATACTTGAGTTCCTTATTGATATTTTGACCCTTGAGTCAAGTCGTTCAAGCCCATAACTTCCGCATGAACTCCATCAGTTTAGTATCTTTGAAAGTAGTAGTGTCTTCAAGTTCTAAGTTTTGAGTATCGAGTTCCTAACCCTTCCGAGATTATAATGTTAATCATGGGACTATTACCTATTACTGATGAAGTCCATAAGTTGAGTTGTTCATGCCCATAATTCAGCATGAACATTATAAGTGGATCAATCTTAAAATGAGAAGTAGCTTTCAGTCCTTGAGTTGAGTAGTTCATGCTCATAATTCTGCATGAACCCTCTGAGTTGACCATTCTTGAAATTAGTAGTATCATTGAAGTTCTTGAGTTCCAAGTATTGAGATCTATCTATGATTATTGCAAACCTTGCATCGAGTCGTTCACGTCCATAATTCGGCATGGACCATATTTTAAGAAGTCTTTTACAAATGTTTTAACTTTCTTTTAAGACTTAAGTTTTGAGTTCAGTAAAGAGTAAAAGTTGAAGTTCATTTCTTCAAAAGTATATGAGGACTAAGTATTCCCAAAGAGATTTAAAATGTTTTCACATTTAAACAAGAAAGGAAAACCTTGATTTCCAAGATAGCCTTTGAGCTAAGTTTTTGAGCACTAATCTCAAATCACAAAAAAGTATGTTTTCAAAACATAAAGAGCTAGTATATTTTGGGAGTAGTATTGAGCACGGATATGGGGAAGAGTTCATACAACTATCAGCCCCCATAAACCATGTAGCCATCATGGGTAGAAAAGGGTCATACTTTTAGATGAATCCTTTCCGCATAGACTAGTGGATCCACTTAGTAGTTCAGGTCTTATACCTTTGGTCGGGTATAGGATGCGCTGGCAGCGTGAGGTAGATCGTTGTATCATCATTATAGCTCTTAAGTGATGGTTGTCGGTTAGAGAAACTCCCACAACAGTAATTGCACGGTTCCTCAAGGGGTTCTGCTTAGTATGAATGGGGGTATGGGACTTCATTCATACATTGCACAAGTAGACTTTGAGAGGGAGCATGGTATGTCTTTTATGAATTTATGATTATGAGTTGACATCATGTTTAAAACAATTTTCCTTTTCTTTATATTGCACTTGTTTTAAACTACTTTATAATGAAGTGAGTTCAGTTAGGTATTCATGAGTTGAATATTTCAAGTGGAGTATCATATCTTTGAAGTTGAGTATCTTATCCTTGAGTACTTCTAAGTTGAGTAAGTTTGAGTAGTTTTGAGTATCCTTGAGTATTCCTTGAGATGAGCAAGATTGAAAAGAGGTAAGTATGTTTCCTTTCTATCAAGTTTCAAGCTTATGTTATGCTTTAAAATTCCTCCTACATGTTTGTACATTCCACGTACTGAGCCATTTGGCCTGCATCTTCACATGATGCAGACACAGGTATTTAGGATCATCAACAGGAGCTTCGTTGATACATCCGAGAGTTTGAGTTAGCTATGGTGAGCCTCCTTGCTTTAGGAGGATTTCATTTACTTTTCAGTTCAGTCAGGATGTCGTGGGTCTTGTCCTGACTTTCGTCCTTATCAGTTAGAGGCTTCATAGATAGTCACTATAGTTGAGAAGTCTGTATTATTCATTTATTTTATTAAATGTTTTAAAGACTTAAGTGTCTATTTTATGGAGAGTTGAATATGTTATTTTTATTCTAAGTTGTTCATTTGAGTTAAAGTTTTGAAAAGTTGAGTTTATTGAATTTTATTCAGTTTTAATCTTTTGCATGCTTAAGTTAGTCTTCCGCTTGTAGTCAGCCAGGATGAGGATTCGCTTGGGGACCAGCAATGGTCTTCGAGTGCTGGCCACGTCCAAGGTGCAGGCTCGGGTCGTGACAAGCTCTTTCTAAGACCGAGGTGTTACATGTTGAGGATTGGAAGAACATGCTATTTTATAATCGTGGTTATACTTGTATATCTCTGTTTTGCTAATGGGAGTTATTTGTTCATATTTTTGTACAATTAGAGTGTCTTAAGGTACAGAGTTGGCATGAGAGCTTGAGGGGGAATAGTAATTTAAGTAACAAGATTAATAACAATTGAAGTAACAATTAGGGGGGTAAGTTATGATATGATGTGAGGATGGAATGACTTAGAAGTTGGAGTTGACAGCGGAAGAAGGTGGGTGACTTGTTGTGACATGTGTGAGTTCCAACAGAGTTGTTTTATTTTCCTACTCTTAATTATGTGCATGATATTATGTGGTGGATTCGGCTTGACTGATGATGCCTACCAGTACGTGTTGTTTGTACTGATACTATTCTTGTTATGCCACTTGGCTTAGTCTGGTTGCAGAATTCAATAAAGTTTCTTAGGTGAAGACGATGGTGATCTCTGCCAACTTCTACATTTTTTTCCTTATGGTGGGAATTGTATCTTATTTCATTTATACATTTCACTCTCTTAGTAGCTCTTGTACCTATTTAGATTAGTTTCTTCAGAGAGTGTTTCGGGTAATTGTAAAAGAATGACTCATATATTCGAGTTTCATGTTATTTAAAAATATTAAATAGTTTTTTTAAGTTTATTTAAGTTTCACATTATCCGTTTTTAAAGTTGGATGGTAAGGGTTCTCCTATATAGGTGTTAGAGTTGGTAACCGCACAACCAAGTGAGTTGGGTCGTGACAATGTATCAAAATATCAACAATGACAGATCAAGTACATAAAGTATTATGTGAGTACAAAAGAGATCATTCTACATGCACTAAAAAGAATTGTAGTTGTGGCAACACCAGAACATTTGGATGCAATAAAAAAAAGTTAGAGATGAGCTTCAACTAGATTTAAATTACAAAAACAAAACACAATAGAATCATATTGTCTTATATATAGTTGTACTCTTAATGAATTATTAATTTATAATATTAATGGGACCATATATTTATATAGGGATCTTCTGAAAATATATTATCTTATTATCTAATCAAATTAAATTGGTCATTTTTTTTTACGTTGGCCTAAGTTGGGACCAAAGAAAAATATTATCTTAGAGAGACTGTTAATTTATCACGTATTAATTTAGTGAGATTTTACTGTAACGTGGTTCGTTTTTCCTTTATCTTAGTGTCTAGAGTGTGTTTTCGTGTATCAATACCAACATAATTTTGACTTTTACATACATGGTGAGTTATCATGTTCCTCTTTAAGTACATTTTATATCTTAAAAAATTTACATTATTTTTTTAATAAAAAAATAAATTGGTACTTAATAATATAAAATAATGTGAAAATATTTAATATATAGAAACTTAAAATCGAAATAAAATATATATCTTTTTGTTGAAAGTCAAGATAAAATATTATTCAATATTTTTACTTATTTGAAGAAACATAATTTTATTAATCTCTGCATGTGCGAGTACAATTTTGTTTCTGTCTTTGATTCTTCTATCCTAAATATTCTCCATAATTCGAGGGATATTAATTGCATATTTCTCAAATGGGATGATTTGGACTGCTAAGAACATCGGACAATGACTTTGAGAAAGACAATATATTGTTCCTTATATTGAAGAAACATAATTTTATTAATCTCTACATGTGCAAGTACAATTTTGTTTCTTTCTTTGATTCTTCTATCCTAAATATTCTCCATAATTCGAGGGATGTTAATAGCACATTTCTCAAATGGGATGATTTGGACTACTAAGAACGTCGGACAATGACTTTAAGAAAGACAATATATTGTTCCTTGATCTCTTTATGCATATCTAGAAGTTCATAAAATTTTGAGATGACTATTCAAAAGAATATATTATTCTTTACATAGACGTGGCCTAGGATTTAAGATAATCTCTGAAAATCCTAACTGAAATTGAGCTCATCTCTGCTTACAAATTTTTTATGTCTACAACTCTATCAAACGTCCCCAAGTGAGTGTTGGTTTGTAGTATATTTTTAAAAAATTAGAAGCCCTTAAATAAATTTTGCAAGTAGCCCTTCATTGAAGAAGTCGTGTTACATTGATATTTCTCACTTTTTTTGTATAAATATATTAATTATCCTTCTCACATTTTTTGGAAGAACTCCAAACTATCATATGCATCACATGGTAGACTTGGACAAAGCCTTGGGGGAATGAATCCACGAGTTTCACACAAGAATTACTTGTCCATTTCTAAATTGACACATCTATTAAGAAAACTAGTATACGTACCCGCGCGTTGCACGAAAATTAAAGAGTTTTCTCATCTACACATAAATAACAATAAAAAAAACTCTCAAAAAATGAGTGAATGTATCTCATAATGAACAACACTACAACAGAAAATCTAACAAAACAAACTAAAAGACTTCATCTTTTGAGATTTAGTAGAGAGACTTCACAGAATTCAAATATAACACTCCATTAAAATACAATACAATAATATTCCTTGGAGAACTGCATATATTATTTTACACTATTTTCAAGATTTAATAAAATTTATTCGAGTCCTCTATTATTTGATATAAGTACGTATACAGACAATTTAATCAAATTCGAAAGGACAAAAAAAGTTATAATTTCAACATTTGATGAATAATTGTTGAAGTATTTTTTTCATTGAGAAAATATATTGACACATTCATGTAATATATGACAAAAAAGATGGGGCATACCCAAATATGAGTATTTCAGATTGATTTTATATAAAAAAAAAATTGAAAGATAACATATTTGATTATTTGAATATGGTAATCAATACAAATGTATAATTCACTTAAACATGTTTTTCATAATAAGAAATAGAAAGAGCAATTGAACCTCTCATCAAAATACAATGCAACAAACACTCATTATACATGTCTTATGTGTTGTCTACTATGATACACTATTAAGAACTAAAAGAAGGTTCTTCAAGAGTAAAAGCTCAAAAAATAAGCATAGAATAAATTGAAATAGTAGATAAGTGTAATTTTGTCGGCAACAACGTCACATATGTTGTATCACAATTATGAATGAATAGTAAAAGATATTTTTATCAAAAAAGTTTTTGGAACAAATTAGAAAAAAAGTTTCATTACCAATAGAATAACAATTTCCTTGCATTTTAATGTGGTAAAGTTTCTTGCATATGAACTTTGAAATATAAGAAAAATAAAAAAACTAACAATAAAAGAACAAAATTAAATCTATAGATGCGTATAAGCAACTCTCTGGATACCTCAAAAATATTGTTAATAAAAAGTTTGTGTAAATCAAAACTAAAAGGAAGAAATATATTTCATACCATAAGATTGGCAGTCCAAAAATTCAATGAATTTTCTATCATTAATTAACCACTTAAGATCACCACAGTTTATAATTAGGCATATAAATGAAAATTTTGAAAAGAAGTAAAGGAAAATTAGGATTCGTTCCATTCAATTTTGAACTAACATACAAACTCATTCATCTGAATAATTGTTCCTTTCTGAATCCTTTGGCATAAAGACACATCAAACATAAAACAGTTAAATAAAACAGAAAACAAACATAAAAGAGACAAATAAATCATGAAACAAACACAAAGCGAACACTTAAAATGAACAATTAAGATAATTATCAAATTTTAAATTTGTGGAACCGTTATCAACAAAAATTCAAAAACTTCAATTATTTAGGATGTAGATTTGGATAAATACAATATTTAAAAATTTAAAAATAGAGTGAAAAAGGAAATAAGAACTTGCATTTAGTTTCTACAAATAAGGAAAATTTGTTTTAAAATGTTTTAAATTATAAATAGATAAATTTTTAAACTGTTTCCACGTTAATATTAAAACAGTTTCAAAATAACTATTTTGTTTTTAAAATTGTAATTTATTTCTTTATTTATATAATATAATTAAAAATAATTAATTTTAGTTATACAAAAAATTGAAAATTTGATGTTGATTTTGATTTTGGAAAAGTATAATATTAATAAAATAGAGAGAAAAATGAGATTAAAATTTATATTTATTTTTAGTTGCTGTAAATAAGGAGCATTTTGTTGTGTATAGTGTAGAAACGTACGGTTAAAACTGCTTTAAATTATAAATGGATAATTTTTAAAACTGCTTTCACGGTAATTAAAAAAAAATTAAAATCTGCTTTTATGATTGTAATCTATTATTTTATAATTACAAATAATTAATTTTGATTGTTTAGAAAATTGAAAAAAATTATGGTGTTGACACATGATACTTTTAGCGCATATATATATATATATATCCTTTAAAACAAAGTGCAACATAATTCATGCCCTCAATTTTTAAAACAACATATATTCCTCGTGTTTTAATTTATGTTAATTTGTTTGATTTGATTCTATGTTTTTAAAATTAAAATATAATTAATACTAAATATTCAAAGTTTCATATATTCAGTAGTAAAAAAAGAAAAAATAATAAGTTAAAGAAAAGTAAACTACACGGTATGACCCCATTACCCCCACTTATTCACATACTATTCAGTAATAAAAAGAAGAAAAAAAAATAAGTTAAAGAAAACTAAATAGACGATACTTACCTCATTACCCCACTTACTCATAAATACATGGAATAAAAATAAATATTCTAATTAGAATAAAAATATGAGTCCAAAAAATAAATATTAGCCTTATAAAATCAGTTACTTTTTTGAAAAACGAAAAGAATATGGAAGATTTATATTAATTATGGTAACTTTCCAATTTTAAAAAGAATTCGTTTAGTATATATATTGATGATTTTTTAATTAAAATTTTTAAATTTAAATTGAAAATTACTAACTAATATAGATTAAATTATTTTTATATTTTAATTTTTAAAACTAAAAAATGGAGAAATTTTGTGGTGCTGATATGTGGCACTTTTTACTTCTCATAATATAGATATAAAATATTGTGTTATACGATTAGTTTTTTTCTAGGGATAAGAAAAGTAAGATTAGTTTCTTATCTTTTAAATTTTAAATTTTAAATTAATTATTCAAATTTCGAAAACTTATACGTTTGGATATTAATTTGGATAACTATCATTTTTAGAAATAAATTCAAAAAGGGAGACCTTAGAAGTAGTTATGTTATATTTATATTTTTATTTATTTTTATTTTTTTCAAAATTGCACCTTATTTTAGTGTTTACAATTTTTTTTAATTAGTTTTATTATATATAGCTACCATATATAGATAGATTATTTCACTTCTCCTATTATAAATAGATACCATATTATCTTCTTGTTAGAATAATAAAGATATAAAAAAAAATTAATAGTTAGATTAAAACAAAATATAACTAAGAAAAGTCCTATCATAATGCTAAGCATACAACAAAAAAATTATAATCAATTGGATATCATTGTTACCAAACAAATGTTAAATTTTAAATATGTGTAGTTATAACTTTATCAATAATTTTATAAGATATCATTATTATTAAACAAATGCTACACTTTAAAATGTGTAGTAATAACAATTTTAACAATATCTAAAAAATTAAAATTAAAAT